>SNQJ01S0148141.1:23638-42684 GCA_010110895.2 Picea sitchensis
CTATGTAATGGTATCTTTAAGAGTGTTTTGGCATTTTTTGGCATGCACACACAAGTTCTCATGATTATGATTTCAGTGGGTATGAGAACTCTTCCTTTTCATTTCAAAATGTTGGTGCACTTGAGTTATCCCATCCTTTTTGGCGATGTGACTTTTGTTATTATTATCTTCTCTCTTAATTATTTCATCTCAAATGGATTGCAATGGTGTCTTTTACTTGTCATTTATTGATGAATTAAGTTGCCACCTCGGATAACTCAATGACCCCCGCTATGTGGATATGTGAGGCCCACCTTGTCGATGAGGGAATTTGGTTTGATTGACCATGACTAAGATATCGTGGTGTAATTGATAATTTAAGTGAAAATGAGTTTGAAAAATGAGTGAGTATGGTACCTTGTATAATTCACTTGATTTTCTTTCATGGAGGCTCCTTGATGATGTTGATAGAATATTATTAGCTTGTAGAGTTCCTTGTGTGCTTGATATAATCATTTGAACTGAAAAGCAATTAGTGTTCCTATCTCCTATAGCTTCCTATAGGACTACAGAGTATCCTATAGCAATGTGATTTATTGGATAGAGTTGATTGGAGTGTTGAATGATGGTTGGATTTTGTATATATGGTATTCCTTTGAGTGATCCTATACCCTTGAAACTCAAAAAAAAATAACTATGTGCTAGGGGAATGCTTCTTGTAGAAATTTCTCTGTTGACAGTCTCTTGTCGTAGATTGTCACAATATTTCATGTAGCTTCTTGTTTCAATGTTAAGAGTCTACTCCCTATTGCAATGCTAATAGTTTGCTTCCTATAGAAACATGTTTTTACTGCACAATTTTAGATTTTTAGAGTATGGGCGTGAATGGTAATGGGTGGTACTGGTGGGAAATGTATGAAATGGGTGGATGGAGGATGTGACGTGAATGAAGTTGAGAAAAACTTTGATTTGTATGATGGATGAATGTTCCATGGTCATTAGGGTTTTTGTATGGAGGATAGGTATGATGGTTGAAATGTTGGAAATAAGTGGTGAAATGGATGATTGGGACCTTAAAGAGTATGGATATATCATCTTGATGAGTTCCATAGACCAGAAACATTATTTTGATCCTTGTACCATGTAAAAATTATGCTTGTGCTTTGAGAATAAATTGTAATGTTGTAGGTATGAATATTGTTGTCATTTTCAAGTTAATTATGAGTGCTTTTTCTAGTATTCAAGACTATGTTGGTACCTCTTTTTCTTGATGCAACTTGATTTGTGACGTATGATTAGTCAAAAGGAATAATATGATATCTCATATGGTAATGATTAATGATTAAGGTTACCTTCTGATGATGAAATTGTGGAGTATTTATGCATATTATGTACAATACATGTATATACCAAGAATATACATGTATACTAGGACCTGTGCATATTGAATATTGTTGAGAAAGGTGCTCATGATTCTCTTTATGATGCCTTGCATGAAATTGTCATAGTGAAAGAGATAGTTTACAACTAGAATATGTTGGTGATGATGCATACTCAATGTATTATTGTTTTTCACCACAAGAAAATTGTTGTGTTGTTACCCTCGACAACAACAAAAATGCATTGTATTGTTCTCGAACCTAGACAATAGTAAAATGCATTGTATTGTAATGGCATCATAGAGTTATTTTAAAAGATGTATGATGATGATCAAAATGGTCATTGTGATGTCGGTACACATTTGTTATGTATGTTGTAATGGAGTTTATGAGTGAAGTTCTAAATGAGTAATGAGGAGGAGGAGGAATGGAGGGTGTGAAGAAAGTGTGAAATGGAGGATATGGATGGGTTATGAAATGGAGTATGATGAGACTTGCAAACAATATGTATGATGTTGATTTGGTGTGGTGTTTTTGTCATGGTTTTATATTGATTCCCTTTATTGTTGTTTTGTTGTTATAAAGTATTATGGAGTTTTTCATTCCTCATTCTGGTCTAAGTTTGTAGACTCTCCATGCTTGAGTTTTTTTATGTACATTACATATGTACCTAAAATACTTGCATCTCTACTGGAAACATTTTCAAAGAAAAGTTCGTTATTGTTTTTGTTTTTTTTCTCTTGTCAAGGTACTGGTGTGTTGGTTTCTTATCTTAGTTATACCTTTAACATGATTTGACCCAAGTTCAGATCTACTGGGGATCCAACAAATCCTCTAAAACTATCGGCCCTCCTGGTAAACCAGAAGGCAACGCAATGCACAGAGTGCACTACGCAGTCTCACCCGAGATAGTCTTAATGGGTGACTGCAATGCTCAAATGCTTGCAGTCCATGACTGAATGGCGATATGTGAGTTGTGCGTTGTGAATTCTATCTAATTATTAGAGAAATATATTGTCATTCTCATTCATGCATATAGCGTAATTAGATCCATTAATTAATTCATACATCATTCTAACACCTACTTACAGTAAAAGGGACACAAACATTCAATCACATAACACGGGTGTTACCATGGTTCACCCCCTCCTGGGCTACGTCCACAAAGATCTGGCTCTCAAGCTCTTTTATTATGGCAGTTCCAAAACTACAGTGTCACACGCTTTACAACTCGTCCTCAATCGAGTCGAGATATATTATGAGGCGGACTAGATCACACCAGGATCCTCAGCTTGTTATCTAACCCTCAATATCTACCCTTCTGACCCTCTACATCTCAACAACTTACAAGATTGGATCGGATTACAGTCGTGTTACAGACCAGTTACTCCTTCTCACGCGAGTAACACTCAATAAGCAGAACCCCCACCTAGACCTCTTAGGTATCTATTTATATGTGTTTTTGGTTCATCAACCATTACATTCTCTTACCAAAACCCTAACATAGTTAGGTCTTCTTGCATGTTGGCCTTGCACGTTTTCCTCCTCTACATGTGTGTTTTCCTTTCGTCCACTGCTTTTCCTGTCAGTTTTATTTATTTCCCATATTCTTGCATGTGCGCCTCACATGCCTCCCTGCCAACTATATTTCCTCCACGTTGTGCCTTTTCCCCAAAATGGGTTTGTGCCTAACAGGCCCCCAACACTGACATTGTGACTCGTCCCGAGTCATTGCCTGATTTGTGCAGTTGTCACTGCCTACTTCCCGCGTCTATTACTGCCTTCTTGCAGCATCTGTTACTGCCTACTGCAGTGCATCATATATTTCAGTTATCCATTGGCACTGTTGGTGAGCCTGACTGCTCTTTTCAGACATAGTTGTGACCACTTGTACCGTGATAAGAGATTGTAAAATATCTCCTCCCTCGGATCCGAATTGTTCAATGCTCTGCTTAGCTGCGTCGCTCTCCATGGCCAGCTACTCTGACTTTTCTTCCAGGGGCTCCAACAGCGCTTGTCTTGGTGTCTTATGTGCTTGCAACACTTTCTCTTCCAACTGCAGAGCCTCCATTTCGGTGGTAGTCCTAATCTTCTCTGGAAGTGACATTGTTTTATGTTGTCGCTTCACCTCCACCATTTTTGCGTGGAGTTTGTTTTCCCTCTCTTGTAGTTTGTGGCGCTGAACCCGTGGCCTACTCAGCCTGTCGTGGCCCTGGTCCCCTCGATGTGTCAAATTCGGTTCTCTCTGTGTCCTCCTCCAGCTACCCAGCCTCCTGCACTGGGTTATGTTCCTCCTCTATTGTCACGGGTTTTGCTTCGTACTTAGGTGTGTGGAGTTCATCCACATCCACCACTATGGGTATCTCTTTCTCCCTTGCGACTTTTGCTCGAGAAGTAGTTCTCGTGTTCTTGTCGGCCCTGCCCGGTGCTCCAAATCGTGGTGGTGATATTGTGACGATATCTGGACTATAAATATTCAAACTCGATGGATGCTAGCTCAAAGTCTCGCTCTATCACTCTTTTGCTCGGCTCTGCGTTCTTCTCCTTACCAATTAACACAATGAGTTTATTTCCCCCCTTTTTCTGACTTTATAGTGGGATGGTGAAGTGACAACTATTCTGCACTGATTGTTGTCGTTTTTCACTTTTTTTTGTGTGTCCTGCACGTGGTAACTTTGTACGTGTTCACTATTGTCCTGTGTACCATTTTTTTGGACTTTTCCCTTTCCATCGCACTAAGTTATTTACCTCTACGTACAGACTTCCATGTGTTTTTCGCAATTTCAACAGTCGTTGCCAGTTGGCACCTGAATTACACAGCCGTCATTTTCCGAATTGTCGTGTTTTCTGACCATTGGTCCTTTTTCTAGCGCACTGGGATTTTTGAGCGTGCAGAGTCCTTGGCTTGGATACCCTTTTCTTCTAGAGCAATTTTCTTATTTCATCGCACTGACACGGTGACCTATGTGCACAAACTCTTTTCTTTTCCGTCGCGCTAACTTGTTGAGTTGTGTGTGTGGAATTTATTTTTTTTACATCGATTCTTACTGCGCGCTAAAATTCAAGTTGCGGGTGGTCAAATGTCCTTGTACAGCTTCAGTCAACTCCCATTAATCATGCCCCTCAATTATGTTCCTTCCAAATCCTTCAAATATACAACCCCTTCATTTGTGACATTCTTGACCTCATATTGTCCCAACCAATGCATTCTGAACTTTCCTAGATGTTGAAAAAAAAAATTGTCATACCGTAGGACTAGGTCTCTTTCCTTGAAAATTTTTCTCTTGATATGTTGGTCTTTCCAAGCTTCGTACCTTGATTTCTTCACTTCTTGGTGAAAGCCTGCTAGAATCCTATCTTGTTCCATGCTCATCAGCTGACTTAACCTTTCTTTTACTACACCTCGCTCTGTCATGTTTGTAATTGTTGCGACATGTAGACTTAGTACCAATAATTCTAATGGCACCACTGCTTCTTGTCCATACACCAATATAAATGGTGTCTTCCCTATCAACTTCTTACAGGTAGTTCTATATGCCCATAGTACCACTGGTATCTTTCAATCCCAGTCATCCCTATTGACATTGCAAATCTTGGTTAAGGCATTCTCTAGAATCTTGTTGAAGGCTTCCACTGTTCCATTTTCCCGAGGATGGTATGGCGTACTTTTCTGATGGTAGACCTCGAATTATTCAGTCGGAGCTCTGATAGTGTTGTTGATAAAGTGAGTGCCTTGGTTACTCCTAGAATCCTTGGGCATCCAAATCTAGTGAGCACATGTTCAAACAAGAAGTGTGTTGTTGTCTCTGCGCTACAATCTTTAACTGGTGTTTCCTCTTCCCATCTTGAGAGGTATTTTTCTGCAATGATGATGTATCGTGCGCTTTACCTTCTTGCGGGTGGGTGAATTGGCCCAAGAAAATCAATAGCCCATTTTTCAAACACTTGTAGTGTTACATCTGGGTGTAAGGGCATTTCATCTTGTTTGTTTGGTTTTCCAACCCTCTGACAAATGTCGCATTGTTGGTAGTATTCATTTGCATCTCGATGAATAGTTGGACACCATAATCCTGCGTGCAATACCTTCTATGTAGTAGCTTTGCATGCATAGTGTCCTCCATCTATTCCTTCATGGGCTTCTGCCAATATCCTAGGCCTTTTGTGTTCTAGCGCGCACCTTCTCAATATGTTGTCTGCCCCCATTTTATATAAGTGTCCTGCAATCAACTGGTAGTCAGCTGCTCTGAAAACCAGATTCTTCCTCTACGCGGTGTTAAGTTCCTGTGGTATGGTCCCTATACTTAAATACTCAATAATGTCAGCAAAATAATCATTCGTGACCTAGACTGAAAATAATTGCGCATCAGGGAAGGTATCCTATAAGTTTGTAGGCTCCTCGCCATTGGTGACCCTTTACAAGTGATCAGGTCTTGCATTCAGCTTCCCTAGTTTAAATATGACTTCAAAGTCAAATTCTTGAAACAATAGTAACCATCGACAGATTCTCCCCCCCAACATTGGCTTGTTGACTAGGTACTTAAGGGTTGAATGATCTGTGAACATCTTAAAATGTTTTCCAAGTAGGTAATGCCTGAACTTTTGAAGTGCATACGCCATTTCCAGACCTTCTCTCTCTGTAGTGTTGTAATTCTGCTCAGAGTCTGACAATTTTCTGCTTGCAAATGTTATGGGATGGTCCAAATCCCCTACTCCTGGTTGCACCAGAATAGCTCCCAGGGATATGGATGATGCATCTACATGCACATGGAATGTCTTCTCCCAATATGGAAAGACTAAGATGGGTGTTGTGACCATATTCTCCTTTAGGGTGTCCAACCCTTGCTGACAGTTCTCATTCAACTAGAATTTAGTATCCTTCTTAAGCAATTTCTCCATCGGTGCAGTTATCTGCGCATACCCCTTTATAATTTTTTTGTAATATCACATATGTCCCAATGTGGCTCACAGCTAGTGCTCTCATTTTGGTGGTGGTAAATTCACAATTATTACAATCTTTGCAGGATCCACGATCAAACCTTGTCTGCATACTATGTGACCTAATAGAATTCTGAAGGGTGTTCCAAATATACATTTCTTAATGTTCAAGGATATTTGGCATTTCCTGCATCTTTCTAACGTCAGCCTCAACACCTCTACATGATCCTTCAATAGGTTGTACATTGTCCAATCATCCAAATATACCTCTAGAAACTTATGGATGAATTCTTTTAAGGCAACAATGACTACTCTGGAAACAATTGTTGGTGAATTCTTCGGTCCAAAAGGCATGATTGTGTATTGGTAGGATCCCCATTTTGTCAAAAAGATAGTCTTGTATCGATCTTCTGGTGCTATCTTGATTTGGTGGTAGCCTGAGAATCCATCGGTGAATGAGTATGCTTCTTGACCTCCCACATTTTCTAGGACTTCATCTGTAAAGGGTGTAGGGAAGGGGTCATGTAGGAAAGCATAATTGAGATTTCTCAGATCTACACAGATTCTTATGCTTCCTTACTTCTTCTCATGAACTACCATGGGGCTTATACATTATGATTCTTCTATTGGTTCTATGATTCCTGCTTCCAACATTCTATCGATTTCTTCTCTTACTTTCTACTTGTATATGGGGGTCAATCTGTAAGGCCTATGTCTAACAGGTCTTGCCTTCGGTTTGAGAGGGATATTCATCTCTCCAAGTTCTCCTGCAATACCTTTCATTTATGTGAAGGTCGTTGGGAATAGTTCATTGTACTCACGCAGTAACTCTCTTATCCTTTCCACTTTTTGCTCATCCCAGTAATCCCTAATACTTACCATCTTGGGATTCTCCTATGTTCCAATATTTACCTTCTTTAATTTAATCGGTGCAGTAAATTCTTTTGTTGCTAAGGAGGGCCCTGCTTCCCCCCTTTCTCTTTTGATCTCTGGAATCTGGATATTGCGTGGATCTTCTTCATCTGGTGTGTCTTCTTCTACAAGATAGCATGACAAAAAAAAATTAACTTTCTGCCTATTCTGTTGTTGATATTCGGTCATAAGGTCCAACTTCCATTTATCAATGAATATCAAGCCTATAATCTGTTTTAAAGTGAAATCGATGTTGGGGTTCTCATGTTCGAATGAGAATGTGGCTATGAAATTATGTTGCAATATTGTCCATTCAGTGGTACCTTTGCGTAGATCTTGGTATACATACCAGTTTTCAGGAATTCCTTCCAGTGTGTGAATGAAATAATGAGGCCATTCCTCAAGTGATATCATCCTCCACTGTGTTTTGCATTGTTCCAAGTGTTCTGCAGGTGTTCTGTGTCCATTGTATTTCTGAGTTGCGCTCCTCTTTTGTTCTCCGCCGAATCTGATGCGCAATAGTCTTTTGCATTGGTACCAGTCCTGTATATTTTGTTTTTGTGCACCCCACCATCTTGCAGGTGTAGCCTTAAGTGCGATGCCGAGAGCTAACAATATTTGGTTGTTTGATACTTCCTCCTCATATCTCGTTAGGAATTCTTCCAAGTCATTGATTCCATGGAAACTTGGAGGTTCTCTGATTTTTGTCCCAACCCACCTTACTGCGTGGCCTATTTGTGTGCATCTTCTGGTTGAGACCTCATGTAGGCATTGCTGCCAATTCTCCAAACCTATGTTTGAGTCAAAAGCATGTGATGTGATACTTCTCCAGCTAAGTACACCATCGACAGTTGTATTAATGTAATCTTCGGTGCACGCAGTGGTCCAATACAGCTGGTTAATTTCTTCCAAATCTAGACATGTTGGTTTCACAAATATTTCGACTTCAGATGGATCTATGGGCGTGATAACCTTGTATTCTCCTGACTCAAATGTCATCTTCCTGGTCTTCAGGTTGATTATCGCTTGATTGTCAAATGCCCAATCCAATCCCAGTAATGTTGGATATGGTGTTGTGTCATCCACGATTTCGATCACTTTGAAGTCTGCCTTAGTGCGCACTCCATCTAGTTCTATTGTCACTTATTTCAGCCTCCCTATTGGCAGAACTCTTTGTTTTTTTTCTAACTTTAGTTGGACTGGTGAGTATCATAAGGTAGGTTCTCCCATGCATTGCCCTGTCTTTTTGGGTAATACATTCACTTCAGATCCCAGATCTAATATCACATCGCCCATGTTAAAATCTCTAATGTTGGCATTCAATCTAAACTCTTTGTTGGTTCTCCTTCTAGCATGGAGGTGATTGATTGTCCTCTATTCTAAATTTCCCTTAGATTTTGTGGTACATCTATCTAACATATTCTGTAATATTATAACAGATGATGGATCCTTAAATAATTGAATACAAGATTGCAGGAAAGTTTTAATACAACTTACTTGGTTTCCCCGGTGGACTTCACTGGTATGGTCCAATGTTGATGGCATTTCATATGTTGGGACGTCTTGGGTATGTTATGCGGTATATGTAGATGTGACATTATGCTTGAGAAATTCTTGTATGGCCTCCTTAAAGGTCTCCTTCTTCTTTCCTGCATCAAATCGCTTGGGTGGCTTGGTATTCTTTTTAATCCACTGGTGTTGTATTGGTTCTCGTTTAGCTGCATCATCTCCTATTTTAGCACCTCTGTATGTCATTATGTTAATGTTCTTGCCATCTTCTCTAGCTTCTGTAGAGATCGACTATACATTTGGATTATTCTGATTTTGTTTTTCCTTTATCTTCCCCAATAGTGTTGTGCAATCCTTTGTATCGTGATCTGTTGCATGACAATACAAGCATGTCACAGGTGGTAGTGGACATTCTCTTGCATAGTTCCCTAGTTGTTGGCATTTATGGCACGCTACTGGACCTCCTCCGCATCCAAATCCTCCTCTACCTCATCCTCCTCCTCTATACCCAATGCAATATTCACGTGGTGTATTGTATTGAGGTACCTAATTATACCTCACAGGGTTATACTGCGAATGCACAGTGTTATATTATGGTTGTGCGTTGTTATACTATTACAGCACAGTATTATATTGCAGTGGTTCTTGATTAAATTTAGGTGCAGCTTTCCCTGTCATCATTTCATATTGCACCCTATATGTGTCCAACGTCTTTTCCCTCATCAGATCCATTGTTTTGCAGTCTTTGTCATCTTGCCCTACTAACTTGAAAAAAGTGCAGTATGCATTCTTTGGTATTGTCTAGTATTTCTGCATCATAGGACAATGATATGGATCATGCCCATGCGTCTTGCAAATTTCACACCAGGGTCCTCCTGTTGGCAATGGATTTGGCATAAACAGATCTCATCCACTCAATCCTATGTTGTTCCAACCGGCAACGGAACCATTTGTTGGTTGCTTATCTTAGTTATACCTTTAACATGATTTGTCTCGGGTTCATATCTACTGGGGATACAACAAAGCCTCTAAAACTATTGGCCCTCTTGGTAACTAGAAGGCAGTGCAGCGCACAGAGTGCACTACGCAGTCTCACCCGAGATAATCTTAACGGGTGACTACAATGCTCAAATGCTTGCAGTCCAGGACTAAATGGGGATCTATGAATTGTGCGTTGTGAATTCTATCTAATTATTAGAGCAATACACTGTCAGTCTCATTCATGCATGTAGCGTAATTAGATCCATTAATTCATTCATACATCATTCTAACACCTACTTATTGACAGTAAAATGGACACAAACATTCAATCACATAACACAGGTGTTACCGTGGTTCACCCCCTCCTGGGCTACATCCACAAAGATCTGGCTCTCAAGCTCTTTTATTATGGCAGTTCCAAAACTACAGTTTCGTGCGCTTTACAAATCATCCTCATTCGAGTTGAGATCTATTATGAGGCGGACTAGATCACACCAGGGTCCTCAGTCTGTGATCTAACCCTCAATATCTACCCTTCTGACCCTATACAGCTCAATAGCTTACAAGACTGGATTGGATTACAGTCTTTTTACAGACCAATTACTCCTTCTCACGTGAGTAACACTCAATAAGAAAAACCCCCAACTAGACCTCCTAGGTATCTATTTATATGTGTTTTGGGCTCATCAACCATTACATTCTCTTACCAAAACCCTAACATAGTTAGGTCTTCTTGCATGTTGGCCTTGCACACTTTCCTCCTCTGCATGCACATTTTCCTTTCGTTCACTGCTTTTCCTGCCAGTTGTCTTTCTTTCCTATCTTCTTGCATGTGCACCTCACATGCCTCCCTGCCAATTGTATTTCCTCCACGTCGTGTCTTTTCCCCAAAATGGGCTTGTGCCCAACATGGTGCCATTTTTTGTTTTCATTGATGCCCTAACCCCCATAATGCTTGTTAGAGTTTCGATGTTGGGAATACCTTATTGCAAACCTAAATATATCTCCATGGAGGTTTTTAACCATATAGATCTGTCTCATCTGCCTCAATGAGGTTTTCACTTGGTATATGTTATTGGTTTTTTTCTTTTATTTTTTTCTCTTTTTTCTTTCTTTGGTGTTTTTTCTAGGGGCATCAAGATGGTTTGAGGGTATTTATACACTCAACCACATCCATCTATTGATATTTGACCATGGTTGTGAATTCATCCTTTGACAAAGGCTTGTTGTAGATATTGAGCCTATAGCCATTGAATAGGAGGGTGATGTTCTCCTCATATATTGTCTTGATTTTCACTTAGCCATTATCATAATATGTATCAATCTTGTAAAGGCCCAACCATCTAGTTCTTAGATTTCCTTTGAAATTCTTGAACCTTCATTCATAGACCAATGCCCAGTCCCCTTCCTTGAAACTTCTAGGCTTCAGTATCTTATCATGTCATATTTTTCTTTGGAGTTGCACCACCTCTACATGCAACAAGGCTTGTTGTTTGTACTCATCCAAGGCATTCGGTTGTTGCAATATTTTTTTTTGGCTAATGATAGGTCTAGGTTCATGCTAGAAATTTTCCTTAGTGTGGAAACTTTGAACTCAATAGGGAACATATCCTTTTTTCCATAGACCAGATCATAGGGTGTAAACTTTGTTGTGGTCTTCCAATTTGTGTTATATTCCCATAAAACTTCAATCAACCTATTGCCCAATATTTCTTATGCATGTTGACTATCTTGGTGAGTATGTTCTCCAGTTATCTATTGGTCACCTCTACCTATCCATTGGCTTAAGGGTGGTATGTAGAAAACTCCATGTGGTGTATCTTGTTCAACTACATGATGTGTTCAATGATACTTGAGGTGTGTTTTTTTTCATATGAGATGATATCAATATTCGATGTATTATTACAATGATGAGTGTTCCATATATAGGGAACATAAGGTGACCATCTATGAAAGGATGTGTCCCTTGAATAATCAATAACTATTTATTATTATCATTTACTTATTATATATCCTATATTTAATAATCAATAATAATTATATTATTAATTATTATCTTTAGAGAATGTCTTTCCGATGTTGTCCAAACATCAACACTCCCTCTCGACGAGGGATACATTATGCAACATGTCACTCTTGTATTTGAAGTATACAAACTTCACCCTAGACTCATGACACTTGTATGTCAGTCGTGGGAGACATCTCTCTCCCACCTGAACCGAGGAGAAACTCCTTCTGCGTCTCTCCCTCTGAGCCAATTAATTTAGGCTCACTCTAGGTCTGCAAGTAATAACATATAACATCTTGAATCTTTATCATTCCTTGTCAAATCGTCATGACTAGGACAAATACTATACCAAGATCTTTCACCACAGGCACACACCTATGAGTGAATGTCGGCTTTATGCTAACTAACATGTGGAAATCACTTCAAGCACATTGAGTCCATATTATTCCTTGTCATGATCAAGGAAGGACTACATCTGGGCCCATTTATCACAAGTGCACCTTTGTGATAAATGTATCCTATCTCCCTTGGTCTGCAGCCCAATGTAGGAGAAGTTATGCCCGATGTTGAAACATCAACACTCCCTCTTAGCTAGGGAGGTATATTTCCATAGTAGTACACAACTATTGTCCAGGGACACGCAATCTCCACCAGTGGTACAAAACCACCATAGTAGTAAAATATTTGTCACAGATGGCACTCCCAGGTGGACTTCTAGAGGCTACTCCCTCTAGGAACACTTAGGGTCAACTCCCCATAGTGTGAGACATCAAGGGTCAACTCCCTTGACATGTCCTCATGTTCTCTGAACATGGGACGATGGGCTATAAGCCCAAATGTACTTATTCCTTCTCGAATAAGTGTTCCACTTATCCCTTCTCGGATAAGTGTCCTCACAGATCAACTCAATTCAGAGTACGATCTGGAGAAAGTTTATCACACATGGCACTCCATGTGGACTTCTAGAGGCTACACCCTCTAGAAACACTAGGGTCAACTCCCATAGTGTATGACGTCAAGGGTCAACTCCCTTGGCATGTCCTCATGTGCTCTCCACATGGGACATTGGGTTATAAGCCCAACTGCACTTATTCCTTCTCAAATAACTGTTCCACTTATCCCTTCTCGGATAAGTGTCCTCACAAATCAACTCAACTCAATTCACAGAGGAGTATGATCTAGAGAAAGTTTGTCAGGAAGTTGCAAACATCAACACTCCCTCTCAACGATGGAGGCATTCTCTGCCACACCAAGTCTGTCACGGAAGTACTTAAACTTCATCTTGGTTTGGTAAGAACATCAGCAACATGCTCATCTATAGGAAGGTACTGCACCAATACTTCCTTCCACTGCACCATGTCTCAGATGAAATGGTACTTGATCTCAGTGTGGTTCAATTTGTCATGAAACACTGGATTATCAGAGATCTTCACACAACTTTGGTTACCATAATGAATAATGGTGGAATCCATCACATGTTCGGATAGATCTGCAAGGAGCTTGTGAAGCCACATTGCTTCACAGACTGTCATACTTAATGCAATGTATTATGCTTTTGTTGTGCTCAACACCACATAAGTTCATTTCCTACTACACCAGGAAACCATAAAAGATCCCAAAGTAAAGCAACACCTAAAAGTGCTCTTTCTGTCCACTGCGCTCCTTGCCCAATTAGAGTCAATATATTCCTGCCATATCATATCAATACTGGAAGTATATCTCAAACCATGTCGAACTGTGCCTTGCAAGTATCTCAACACATGTTTCACAACAATCTAGTGTGTCTATCTCAGTTGACTTATAAACTGGCTAAGTGCACTCACTGCATAGAAAATATTTGGTCTGGTGTTAACCAGATACATCAGTTATCCAACCAGCTATCTGTACAGATTCAGATCAATTTCGTCAAAAATCGGAAGAAGACACACTTAGTTTCTTTAGGTTCGTCATCACTGGTATAGCCACAAGCTTGAAGTTTAGTATCACAAACTTCTTCAATATCTCAACTGTGTACTTCTTCTGACTTGAGAAGATCTCATTAGTTCTCTGCCACTCCACTAGTCCCAAGAAGTAGTGAACCATACCAAGGTCCTTCATCTTGAACTCAGAGGCCAACAGATACTTGCATTCAATAATAAAGCTCTATGTACCTGTGAGGAATAAATCATCAACGTAGAGGACCAAAATCAAGGTCTCACCATTAACAGTTTTGTAGTACATGGTGGGATCAACAACACTTTTGTTGAAGCCCAAACTCATTAGGTGTCCATCAATCCTCGCATACCTTCTCGAGTCCATACAGGGCCTTCTTCAACCTACATACATGAGACTCCTTCTCATGTATGACGAAACCATCTAGCTGCTCGATGTATATTTCTTCCCCAATCTCTCCATTGAGAAAGGTTGTCTTCACATCCATCTGGTGTAGTTTCCAACCCATGGATTCTACGAGGGAAATAATCATTTGAAATAGAAGTGTATCGAGCAACAAGAGAAAATGTCTCCTCATAATCTATTCCCTCCACCTAAGAGAATCCTCTATCAACAAAACTTGCTTTGTGTTTCTTGATGCTTCCATCAGTTGTATGTTTGATCTTATAGATTCATTTAGAAGTCACTACATACTTCCTTTCAGGTCTCGTAACAATATACCACACATAATTCTTCATGATGGATTGATACTCCTCCATCATAGAATCTCTCCATACTAGATGCCTCCTCATAACATGAAGTCTCATAATCAATGATGCGTCTCATAGATGCAACATAGCACAGATATCTTTGAGGTCTCATGCTCTCTCGGAAGGTACCATGAGGATATGCATGTCCTCCATGTTTGATTCTTTGGAAGAGCTAGATGATTCCCCTTGAGTCTTGAATTCAAAATAGATCACGCTACCTACCATGTGATCTGATTGTCCACTAACCAGGTCCCCTTCTCAAGACAGGGAAATTGGCTCAAATACAATAAGACATCTTTCAGGCTCTTGTACCAAGGAAAAAGGTCCTTCAAAGAAATAAGGGTTCTTGTATTAGGGATAATGACCCTTGATTTCCAATTCCTACTACAGCTACTACTGTCATATTCAAGTCTTGACTGCTAGGAATATTACATTGTTGTCCCACACTAGAGAAAGACCATCCATTGGTTCTATATCAATATGCAGGAAAACAAATATGCATGAAAACAAGTTCTTCTTCGATCTCCACCTATAGGCACAACACCAACAATGTCGTAGCAGAGGTTGATCTCCACTTTGTGTAGAGTCTTATGCTTCTAGTTTTATGTCAATGCAATCTCATGACACCTTCAATGTCGTGGCACTATTTGCTTTCCAAATGAAATTCCCCCTTTGCTCCATGGGATTTCTTCATCAGAATTACACCGTGTCTTCCTTTGGTTGTAATTGCACAACAATAAGTTTGCTCGCTCACACAGCCTTGCATGCATATGGGTTTTCAATATTTCCAATCCCTTTGTAGTTTTCTCAATGAGAGAGGATTGGTGTGTTATTCACAAGCCTATCCTCCTCGCCAGCGCAATCTGACTCTTCAACAAGAGTCTATCAGTTTTGGATTCACCTCCAATCCATAAATAAAATACCCTTGAATTTTGGTGAAATCGCCAAATTTCATAAAATCAGCAAACCAACATAGGTGCTCGACTATGGCTCGGTACCTTCACCACTACAGAGGAGGTTAGTCTTCCTTGTGCCAAATTTCTAAATTGAGGTTTCAAGAAACTGATTTGCTGGTGGTTGTTGCAGCTCCACCTGAATGGGTTGGGGACTTTCAATATCTAGAAGGGAATTTGCCACAATAACATCAAACTGAAAACCTAAATCTAATTATTTCATTATGGATTGCCTTGCTCTGTTCTAAATCACCCAAGTCAGCTTCCCCTCGCCGACCATTCTGCACAAACGCTGCAATCAACGATGTCCGGGAAATGACATCTCGTTCAGACATTTTGTCAAACATATCGCGTGCATCCTCTATACTCCCACATTTTGCATACATATCCACAAGAGAATTCGCCACACAAATATTCAACTAAAATCCTTTCCTCCTAACTTCTTCATGGATCTCTTTGCCTTGTTCTAGAGATGCCAAGTGGGCACACGCCGGAAGAATGCTGGAAAAGGTGAATTGATTGGGTTGAATGGCCATTTCTCGCATTTGGTAAAACAATCTCAATGCCTCTTCACAATGCCCATTCTTGGCATAAGCAGTGATCATGACAGTCCACGAGCAGACATCTCATTGAGGAATTTGATCAAACACTTTGCGACCATCAACTGGATACCTGCACTTGGCATAAAAGTTGAGAAGTGTGTTTCCCACAAGTCTGTCTTCCATGAATCCTCTCATCGTGATTTGGGCATGGATTTGTTTGCCCTCTTATAAGGCATAAGGGTGTTATTGGAGCCATGGAAAATATGAACAATCTATGGATTATGAGTCTACGCGTAGAGGGAATAAGTATTTATATAGATCGTTGTGACACGAGAGATGTAGCCTCTAGTAATTTTCTTAATACAACAGAGTCTGGGCTCTTCCATTTACCTGGGATCTCCTATTAGGGAGTGAGGCCCAGTCCTGCTCTGATACCTTGTTGTTTTTTTCATATGAGATGATATCAATATTTGATGTATTATTACAATGATGAGTGTTCCATATATAGGGAACATAAGGTGACCATCCATGAAAGGATGTGTCCCTTGAATAATCAATAACTATTTACTATTATCATTTACTTATTATATATGCTATATTTAATAATCAATAATAATTATATTATTAATTATTATCTTTAGAGAATGTCTTCCCAATGTTTTCCAAACATCAACAAGGTGAACTAGGGACCTCAGTCTGTGACTATCCCTCTCGGGACCCCAAATATTGAGGAGATATTTTCATGCAAAAGTTGAGCTACATTTTCTTCAGTTCCATTCCTCATTGCATTCACTTCTACCCATTTTTTCAAGTAACATGTGCATACAAGGAAATGATTATTTTGGTTTGAAGGAGGGTCAACGGGATGTACAAAGTCCGATCCCCACTTGTAAAAAGGTTCCACTAAAACCTAATGATACAATTGAATTTCATATATTATGGTATGTTTTCCCATCCTTTTGCATCGATCACAAGGAGATACATAGTGTTGAGCATCACTGTGAAGGGTAGACCAATAGTATCCATATTGTAATATTTTGTAAGTTGTACTCTTTGTTGCATAGTGACCCCCACAAAGCTCATCGTGACATGCATGGAGGATGTCATAGATTTCATCTTTTCTAACACATGTTCTCAAGATCTGATAAATCCCAAGCTTGAATAACTATCCCTTAGTCCAAGTGTAGGTGGCACCTTTCCTAATGATTTTGCAACACTCTCTATACAAAAAATGTTGAGGAAACCTCTGTATGGCTAATTGGTTGGCTATGTCATCAAACTAGGGGATTTCTACTAATATTGGAAAGAGATTTTTATTTGGAAAGTTGTCAAATACTACCTCATCATCTATAGTATTGGTTAGCCTTTTGAGGTGTAGGTAGGTATTTGTTGATGTTAAGTTTAGTTGGTCCACTTCAATCCCTCTGGAGAAGACATGGTGACCTAAGGTGACCCAAGACAAATCCTTCACTCATAAGGATGTTGCATTTCTCATGGTTAAGTGAGAGGTTCATTACTTCACACATATTTAGTACTTTTTCAAGGTTGTTCAAAGCCTCTTGGAAGGAATTTCCATAAGGTGTGAACTCATCCATGTAGATTTCTACAGTGTCATGGATGAGGTTTGAAAATATTCTCAAGTCAACTCTTTGGAAAAATTTCGGATCATTGCAAAGGCCAAAGGGAAGGATCTTGTAAGAAAATGTGCCCCAAGGACAAGTAAAAGTGGTTTTGTGTTCATCCTCAGGGTTGATCTGAATCTAATTAGACTCATTAAATCCATCTAAGAATGATAAGTATTTTTTACTTGCTAGGAGATCTAGTACTTGGTCAATGAAAGGAAAGGGGAAATGGTCAAGTTCCTAGTGGATTTGTTGAGTTATCTATAATGCACACACATACTCCATTTTCCATTATTTTAAGGCACAATAACCTAGGGTGATACCTATTCACTATCAAAAAATAAATGAATTCTACATCTAAGATTTTTTGTAGTTCTCTTTTGACAATGTCCTTTAAAGCAGGCTCACCCTTCTTTAAGGTTTCCTAATGGGTAAAAATTAATCCTTTATGTAAATGTGATGAGTACAAATTTTTGGATGAATTCATTTTGTGTCCTTGTAATCCCATGCAAATGCTGCAGTGTGATTCTTAAGGACAACCAACAATTGTTGCTCTTGGTCGACAGTCAAGCTAGTGTTGATTTTTAGAGTTTTGAAGTGCATATTTCTACTATTTTGACCGTTGTTTTGTCAATATTGGTAGCAATTAAATATATCCATAAACCCTATTTCGAATCAACCGAAGTTTCAGACTATTGTGGCTATTCATGTTCATCAAAACCATCAATTTTTGTAGTTGAAAGGTATAGATTGTGTACAAAGTTGGAAATGAAAGTGTCCTCATCTAGTTTTATTCATGGCTAAGGTTGTTCCATTCGTGGGGAGAGGGTATACTATTGTTTGAAATATCTCTTCTTGTTGTTGTCCTACCCACATAGGAATTTCTTCTTCAATTTGTGGCTTGGTAGGGGGGTAAAGGACAAGATTTTTTTTAGATTGACAATTGGTGATGGTCATATTCCCTACCCTACAGTTGATATATGCATTTGTTGCATCCAACCAAGGTATTTCTATGATGAGAGGATTCATTTTAGATTTGGTTTAAAGAACTAGAAAATTAGTTGGATACTCCCATGAATCAATAGACACCATTACATCCTCTAGTTTTCCCTCGGGATTCATAGTCGATCTATCTGCTAGTTGGAGTACAATAGGTGTGTGTCTTAGCTATCCTTGAAGGTCTAGTCTAAACATAGTGTCTTTTGTCATGACATTAATGTTAGGATATTTAGACACTTAAGAGTTAGTTAAGTTCAACTTGGTCTAATATGTATTTAGGTAAAAGTGTGTTTCTTTAGTGTGCCTTAGTATACATTTGTAGTAATGTATTCTGACGATCAAGATATGTTCTAGATATAGAGTGGTATGACGACTCATATCTCCTCAATATTAATGGTTATATTGATCCATGGTTATATTGAGCATGGAGGGTCATTTTTTGATGATCGATTGTGAGAAACTCTCTAGTTAAATATTTTTCTTTTGCATTAATATATTGCCACAAGTGGCCACATTGGTTGGGGTCGTGGATTGTTTCCCTCTTCA
>SNQJ01S0148142.1:0-18125 GCA_010110895.2 Picea sitchensis
ACTGGTTCATTTGATTACCATCTTGACTGTCTGAATACCATATTGGAATTGAGTTATCACATTGGTCCACTTACACAAAATACAAAAACATTTTTACTTGAAGTTACCAAGCACCTTTGGTCTACAACCACAAAGGGTTTCTTCGAGTGATAACAAATTGGCGTCGTTGCCGGGGAACGGAGAATGAAGCAAGCTTCCCTGGGAGACGACATAGTTTTATCTTTTGATGATAGACAAAGGCTGAGCATTATATTGGTTGTAAGCATCTATCTGGCGACTCCATGTTCAAAGACTCCACTAGGGAGGATCCTGTTGATAAAAGATGAAGAGGCTCAAATCAAAATCCAAGTATCATTTCATTGGCTTGCTTCATGAACTGTTGTTGTTCTTTATTACCTCTTTCATTCTTCTCCCTTCGCGTGTAAAGAGAATTATTTTCTGCTTTGTATATTCAGAAAATCATCATCCTTCTTGTATATATCCGTCTTTAGAAGAAGAAATCCTGCAGCCCTGCATTATAGATGTAGATTCGGTAGTCTTACCTCAGCCCATTCGTAAATATGATCACCGTATTTCTTTTCCTTTAGAATCTGATCAGCCATGTGACCATGAAAAGATCGAAATTGTTTTAAAACCTGTCCAGATCTCAGCCCCTCTGGCCATAATTTCTAAACCTGATCAACAACTTACCATCTCTCATGATCAGCCCACAGCTTTTCAAGATAAGATCCGGATGAAGATGTTCAAACCTTTACAGCTACCCCATCTTCTTCATCCTTATTCTAACGATTGTTATGAATATCTCCCTTTGTTTTCTGGAGAGAATCAAGCTTCAGCCGAGAGACACGTGGAGTCCTTTTTGGATTTTGTTGATCGTTTTTCAATTGCACATGAAGATGTGATCATGAGAATGTTTTCGAAATCTTTGATCAAAAATGTTGCTACATGGTTTAAGGGTCTGAGAGCTGATTCAATTGGCTCTTGGATTGAGCTCTCTAATGCTTTCCTGAAGTATTGGGGCGAATACAAATCTCTAGATTCTTACCTCGTTGATTTCTATGCTTTGAAACGAGAGCAAGATGAAGCCTTGCTTGTTTTCAATAGAAGGTTCTATCGTGTTTATCATGACATGCCTTTGGAGGTCCGACCTACAGAAACATTTGCCATGATATATTATATTATGGGTCTTCATTCAGATCTTGTCCTTCTTCTGCTAGAACGGAACTCTCCATCCTTAACCCAGTTATTTGAAGATGCTCAAGAAGTAGAGGAGAACAATTGTGCTTCTCGAAGGCTCTGAGGTCGAGATTTCTTTGAAAATCTACAAGCACATGAGCAAGCAGAATGTCATTATACTTCAGATTTTGAGCAGGAGAATAATGAGGTTGGAACAGTTTTAGAACATCAACGAGTATGTGAGCTCTTTTTAGATTCGGATCTGAATTTTTCAACAGTTTCAGAGTACTCCAGAGACAAGTATGAATCTGAATTTTATGATCAATTTGCAAATCAGAATGAATCTACGATAACCAATGATTGCATTGAAAACTACATGTTCCTAGCTGATCATAATCCTTGTCATTTAAACATTGCTCTATCATCATTCGTTGAGGATTGTTCTGAAGAAAACAGTAAGTATGAAACAGATAAGGGACAGCAGCCTGAAGGTGAGTACATTTCAAATTCAGAATCAGATTTTTCAGTATGTGCGGAGTATTCCAGAGACAGGTATGAGTTTGAATTTCATGACCAGTTTGCAAATCAAGAAGAGCCTATGGTAACTGATAATTATATAGGCAACTACATGTTTTCAGTTGATCAAAATTCATATAATGTAAAACATGTTCTATCATCATCTTTTGTACATTTGTCTAAAGAGGAAGTTACAATCATTGATGATCAATCACTGATCTCAAATGGACAAGAAGATGATCAGTCCTCTTATAGAGAAACAATCATGGCGGAGCAAGAGGTTACCATGGACATGCATCTGTTTCCCGAGGAGCAACATGTTTCTTATTTTCTTTTCAAGGATTCAGTAGCAGTTTTCATGGATCTATACATTTCAAAGAACCTGAAAATTTCAGATTTCCCTTGCTTGCCAGTGTTTTTGGGTAAGTATGATTTCCTGAAAAGCTCCTTGTCACTGTGGTTTCATATTCAACAATATTTGCTAATCAGTAATAAAGACAAGATTTCTTCAATGTTCAAATTGCTTGGATGGTTACTATAGAAATCAGCATTCACTTAACAAATGGCAGAGCTGGTTAGTGTAGGGGTAGGTAGAGGAATAAGCTCACCATACGAGAAAATGAGATCTTTTTCAGTTGTTGATTTCATAAATAAGCAGGACAGGTCACAGGCAGGTTACAGGCAAGCTACAGTCAGACTACAGGTTTGATGAAGAACAGTTGCACAGGCTAGATGACTCCATGCCCAATGCTAAAGGCTACTGAAACTACTAAGTTCTTGGAAACCTCGCAGGGAGGTCTCCATCCCAGTTGGAGCCAAATGTTAGCTCCCAAAATGAACCCGTCCCTATGGTCGCATTTTGTGGTGGATAGCATGGCTATTGGTAGTTTTCTCAAATTGGTTTTGAGTTTTTTCTAGCTGCAAGACTTAGGTTTTGATTTTTGTCTTAGAAATAAGATGACCCATAAAGGTCTTCTCTTTAAAATTTTCATAAAATGTTTTCAATAGCTAACGCGTGCTTAAAAGATGATGGTTAGCTGGTGAAAGTGGCAACTTTCAACAGCTAAGGAGCATTTCTCAGAGGTCGTTAGCTGGTGAAAGCAGGGATTTTCAAACATCAGCGAGCCTGTTCATCATTGCAATCCGCCGAAAAGAAATACTATTGCACTTCATAACTAAATGGATTTCACATGTGAATCATCAGGGGATCAGCTAGATTAGCCACGAGTTACATGACATCATAGAGGAATGTGGAGGTGTCTCAAACTTCATTCAATTATGAATTAAGTTCTCTGATGGTTATCAATGCAAAATAGCCCGTAAACTTCTCATACCGGAGCACGTTTGCAGCTTCAGTCTTGTTCAAAGGATAACTGATGGTCGAAATTCCAATTTACAGGGTAAACTCAATGATACAGGTGTCTGTTTCATCATCAATGGCTTAAATTATTCTTCTGTGAGCAAAGCTCGAGCAATTGGCGCCTCAATTTCCGTTACAGAGACCATATCAATGACTCTTTCTTCAGCTCGCTTCAATACAATTGTGAAGCCACTGCAGACTGACATAGATTCTGGTAGATGGGCTTGGCTATGGATAGATGTGAAATTAATGTCACCTCAGCTCTCAAACGAGGCCATCTACAAGCTATCTCTCAAGATCCTTAGCCTGCAAAATGCTTATTCTTCAAAGTGGCAATGATAATCCTTTTGTGGAACAAGCAGTACAATTCGTTGTTTCAGCTGCAAAAGCATCCTTTGCTAATAAATACGACAAACAAGACATGCTTCACAAACTTCTTTTTCCAGAACTTGAGATCGCCATCAAACCAGTTGCCAGTCGATCGACATCCGCAGAAATATATGTTGTTGGTTTGAGATATAAAGCCCTGCTAAGATTGATCTACGCCTTCTTGATGTTAAACATCTTTTCCAACAAGTTGTTGACTCTGCATTCAACGATTGTTTTCTTAAGATGCAAGCGGGATCTGGCAGCATTTCTTACGGTCTCAAGTATCAGGCAAGATGCATTGCCAATGTGGCAGCTGATTCTCAACACACAAGTTTCTTAGTGGGCACTCTCAGTCTACATGAAGAAAATGAGGTCCATCTTATCCAGCTTTCACCGTCCAGTTCAGAACTCACTTGTGAAGGATTTTATTCACATCTACAAGAGATTTGGGACCTATCAGCTTGCCCCTTCGATCTTAATATTTTTCTACAGTTTATGTTACATTATTGATGTTAAACATCTTTTCCAACAAGTTGTTGACTCTGCATTCAACGATTGTTTTCTTAAGATGCAAGCGGGATCTGGCAGCATTTCTTATGGTCTCAAGTATCAGGCAAGATGCATTGCCAATGTGGCAGCTGATTCTCAACACACAAGTTTCTTAGTGGGCACTCTCAGTCTACGTGAAGAAAATGAGGTCCATCTTATCCATCTTTCACCGTCCAGTTCAGAACTCACTTGTGAAGGATTTTATTCACATCTACAAGATATTTGGGACCTATCAGCTTGCCCCTTCGATCTTAATATTTTTATACAGTTTATGTTACAGGCGATGATTATGGATCTGCTTTGTGGAAAATCCCAGAACATTCTGAGCACTCTAATGCTCCTCAATTAGACCATCTTTCCCGTTTCGATGCACATACTCATAAGATAAAATGTTCGAAGTAATACTGTAGCGGCACGACATCAATTAGTCGACGCATGAAGAGACGATGCATTTGCAGCTTAGGATTCTTCAAAATGTCCCAGTTGGGCATTATCCCAAGAGCCACCGCATGCTACTAATTGTCTGGGAACATGGGATCCATATGATAGCAAATAAGTTTCAACCGCTTGTGAATCCTCTCGCTCAGAAGCGGGGATATATCGCTCAATGAAGGAGATAAACTCAATAGGACATTCACATGTTCATGACCTCGATTACAATCCCAATAAGCAACACATTGTTTATCCAGAACTTTATGGCCGGGGCTTCACGACCACCAGCAGATGTGTACAGGGCTTCAGGACCACCAGATGTGTATAATTCATATTCAGGTCATAACACCATGTATACTTCCCCACGAGCAAATACTGGTTTTGCCGGGTCATTCCCTGCCGGTGAGTGCGTGAATCGCAGAATCACGTAATTACGTTACTTGGTTGCTTTCATTTCTGATCAATTACAGTGATCTTTTGGCAAGCAGAGCACCGGACCGTCTGCGTGATAACAGGTTTTGTTGAAACTGGAGAAGCACTTGTCTCTCCTATTGACAAAGTGATATTTGTTGATCTATCATGATCCAGAACATGGGAAACCGCTGCAACAGAGTGCAAGACTGTTTGCATGTATTGACCATATAATGAGAAACATGTGAAGTGAATTCCGAAAGTAGCTTCACATGTTAGGGGAAAAAAAGAATAAGATAAATCAAACATAC
This sequence comes from Picea sitchensis, assembly GCA_010110895.2. NCBI lineage: Eukaryota > Viridiplantae > Streptophyta > Pinopsida > Pinales > Pinaceae > Picea > Picea sitchensis. The sequence goes on from SNQJ01S0148142.1 coordinate 5,125, forward strand.
CTACACAATATTAAGTGCGTAATGCATGCAGAGATCTTTTTGCACAGTTCCGAGTTTTATTTTCCCAAAATACTTGAGGGTGGATTATAATGATGAAACATAACTAATTGCATCAGTAGCAAAGTTATATTTTTGTGTTTGAGGTGTTTAGCAAGATGGCAAGGTGTAATTGGTTACTTATTTTCTGGGAAACAAACTGTTTAATGCCAAAGATGGAAAATTCAACTTGTCCACAGCTTATTGAGTTGTATCACATCTATTGAAGACTTGAGGAGATCGAAGATTGCTGAGGGTTTATTTGATAAAGGTTTGATCATCAAAACAGGACTTGATCTTTGACATTACATTAGTTTGATTTGCTTCTATTTTTAGCATATCAGATCTAGTTTTCAGAACTGAAACTGGCTTTGTAAAGGCTATAAAAGCCGTGCACATTTGAGAACGAAAGGTTCGGATTTTTGGATACACAATACTCTATTGTAAATGTGACTTATTGATGGCATATCAAATCAGCTGTGTTTCTCTCTTTTTTGATGTCATTTACCTTCTTTCTGTACTTTTATCCGAGTTGTCTAGCCTTGAATGACTTTTATCTCTCATTGGTTGGCTCATAGCTTGATAAATAGTTTCTTCATTGTTTATTAGACCCTACATTGTGTATTGGTTTATAAGCACTGCCCGCCCACTTAAAGCCAATATTCACCGACATCAATCTTGAGAGCACCTGGCTCATTTGATTACCATCTGATTAATCTTGACTGTCTGAATACCATATTGGAATTGAGTTATCACATTGGTCCACTTACACAAAATACAAAAACATTTTTACTTGAAGTTACCAAGCACCTTTGGTCTACAACCACAAAGGGTTTCTTGGAGTGATAACACTTGGTTCTGGACTTATCACTTGGGCCTATAAGAAACAATAGGCTATTTCTCTTTCTTCAGTAGAAGAAGAGTACCAAGCAACGGTTAATGCAAGTAAAGAAACCTTGTGGCTTAAAAAAATCCTTTCATAGTTTGGATTTCAACAACAAGATACGACCACCCCATGGTACGACAATTGAAGTGCCATCAAGCTCGCCAAAGATCCAACTCAACATCAACACAAAAAACACATAGAGATACACACACACTTCATTAGAAAACTCATTCATGGTCAAGTTATTGAATTTCTCTTTTTCCCTATAGAAGATCAAGTCGTAGAAATTTTCACAAAGTCTCTTACAGAAGCAAAGTTTTTCAACCTTAGATCCATGTCAGGAGTTCAGGAAGTTTTCATTAAGGGGGGATAGACTCTAATGCATCCTTTCTTCTCCTATTGTGTCACCTTTGTAAATCCTTCAATCGTATCCCAAGTTGTTCTTAAGGGGGAATGTTAGAATATTTAGACACTTAGGAGTTAGTTAAGATCGACCTAGTCTAATGTGTCATTAGGTTAAAGTGTGTTTATTTAGTATGCATTGGTAATCTGATGATCACGATATGCTCTCGACATAGAGTGATATGGAGGCTCATATTCTCCTCGATCGTAATGACTACATTGATCCATGGCTTAACACCTGATTGGTCCATGATATCTATTTAAAGAGAAAGGAGGGTTATTTTCTGATGATCGATTGTGAGAAACTCTTTGTAACATATTTTCTTTTGCATTAATAAATTTCTCCAAGTGACCATGTTGGTTGGGGCCGTGGACGTTTCCCCAGAGGGGGTTTTACCATGTAAAAACATCGATTTGTTGATCTTTGATATGGTTTTGTGAGTGGTTAATGAAGGTTTTCATCCTCTATTGGAATACATGTGTCGTCAAACAAATCCTTTAGGGATATATGTTCTCAAACTAGGATACATAGCCCTTACTAAGGAAGGCTTGGAGGGACAACCTGTTTGGTGGTAGAAAATCATATAGAAGCTAAGGTGCCCCTCCAATGTTTTTTTACATGTGGCTATCCTTAAATAACAAGGCTCTTACCTGGGAGTTTATAAAAAAAAGAATCCTGGGAGTTTCTACAAAAAAGGAAACCTGGGAGTTTCTACCAATAAACAAATATCCTAGGTTGGTGTAGTCTATGCCATCAAATAGAGGAAACAATAGATCACTTACTTCTAAATTGTTCATTTTCCAAAGAGGTATGGAAAGAAGTTAGAAGCATGAAAGGGTTACATAGTATATGGGAAGGATAAAGTAGTGAAGAATCCTTCAAGTCTTGGTATACAAATAAGGACACAAAGAATATTAGAGCTTTTCCACTCAATATAGCTTGGGGAATATGGTTCTCTAGAGATTTGAAGCTATTTGAAGGATAAGAGACTCTCCCCATTGAATGTGCAATCCAATTTCTCATTAAGGGAAATTTGAAGTCTAAAATCGGACTCTTAAGAAAAATAATAAAATAATAGTTAAAATGATAAAATAAGAGTTATGAATTTTCAAAGGGAAAGAAAGAAAACTACATGAAAATAAACATGTTTTTTTTCATGTATGATGGTTTATCTCACTATGGGTATATCAAAAGTATGCATAGTGGGTACTCATTGGATGAAGAATTTAATTTTGCATCCAACAAGTGCCTACACTTCAAAATTGGGTAAACTTATAAGGAGATAAGTCGTAAATATGGCTAAAAAAAAGTAGTTTAATTTCTTTCCCTCCAAAAATATTTACCCTTACAGTTGGAATCAACATTTTGAACCATATCGGTTCTTTAAAGTTGATTTTGATAGTACATTTTTTTGTTTTAAGGCCCTTTTTTTACTTGAAAATTCCCCTAATGAAACATACTAAATGATTATCCATGGGTTGAGGAAAAAAAAAAGGACATGGACAAAAGAAGAAGACATTAATAAGTACATTCATTGGGCATACTGATGGTGCCTCTCAAGGGCATCCCCTAAAAGGAGGTTCGGGAGAATTTTGTATCTCTCCTCAAATCATAGTATACCCTTCAAAGTTGGGATAGGGCAGGAAACAAACAATTATTGTGAACCGATGGGTCTGAAATTAACCCTACAATTGGCTCAAGAATATGGTGTTACACAGTTACAAATTTTTGGGGATTCACTACTAGTTATTCAATGGTTATGAAAGGAAGCATCACTCAAAAAGTTCAATTGCAACCACTTTTTGATTATATATAACACCAAATAACAACCTTATTACACATTTCTTTGTTTCATATATATAAGGATGTGAACATGGTAGTTGATGGCCTTTCAAAAGGCATTGAGATTAGAGTGTGGTACTTGGACCATTTCCTTAATTTGGGATGGGAATACAAATGATTTCCCTCATGCACCTTGGCTGTAATTTGTCTACGAATAGTGGATAGGTTCCCAACTATGAACTTGGAAAGATGTATTTTTTTGTCTTTTAAAGTCATGAATAGTCATTTTTTTTATACAACTCATGGGTTGGTGATAGTGGAAATTTTTCAAATCTTGCTTTTTAAAGATGTAAGTTATGTCCAAATTTTCCTTTATGATTTAAATCAATGATGTGTAAGGAACGTATGCATAGATTTTTGCTCCATCTAGCTACATAACACTTTTTTTAATGCATTGAGGCATATGACAATGCAATTTTGTTTTTTATAAATAAAATTACGGATTTTTTTCCTTGGAAAAAAATATCATTAAATAATGTGGCATGCTCGACCCTTTAAATTGATCAGTGTTGCAGAATTTAACAAACAACTAAACATGGAACACACTCATGCATATAAGCACATTGTAAAGGAGTAACAGTATCTTAATGTATGACATGAGACGTGAATTATAGCAACCAAGAGAATGTGACACTTAATCATGACAAGATCTCTATGGATTCCATCTTCGTGCAATGGGTTTTATAGAATTAAAAAAAAAAAAAACTAAACATGGAACATACTCATGCATATAAGCACATTGTAAAGGAGGAAGGGTATCTTAGTGTATGACATGATATGAGAATACACACACACACACACCGCTTTCTGGGTAGGTATTGAAGTCATACCATTTTCCAATTCTTCTTCAATTAGAAATAGGTGATGCAAAACCCTTTTCTCTATTAAAGTTTAATTCATATTGGCTCGAGAATGACAAATTCATAGAACCAATTTATGAATAATGGACTCCCTTTAACACAAACAATAGGATGCATGCCATATAAGAATTACATAAAAACCTAAAGAGAATCAAGGGCATCACCAAGGCTTGCATAAAAACCCAGAGCTCCCAGAACCAAAAGGACTTGAATGAAATTGAAAACAATGATGGAATTGCTCTATGAAGAACTCAAGAAGGGGAATATCTCAAAGGAAATAACATGGGGCATGGATAAGCTAAAAAGGGGATAGGAATAGATTGATTACATGGGAAGAATCTTATTGGACACATAAAATTTGGGCTACTTAGTTGAAAGGAGATGAGAACACCATATATTTCTATAAATTTTCCCAATCTAGAAAGGCCCATAATAATATATGAGAGGTGATGGATTAGAATGGAGAAATACATATGGCCCTTGAATGTATATCAAGATATAAGTGGCACATTACAAAAGTATATTTTTAGACCCTAGATGCCATAACATTAGCGAAACGCTTCACACTTTGTCGTGTGTCAATAGGCGTGTTAGTGAAGAACAAAAAGATATTATTAAGGACCTATTAAATGAGGAAGAACTAAAAGAGGTCATATCCTCTTCCCAATCTAAAAAGGTATTGGGGCTTGATGAATGGCCCATTGAATTATTATGGTTTGAATGGGAGGTATCTTCTTATAGAAATGGAGGAATCTAGGTCTTCATGGAATATTTTTGAGACCCCTCATCTCTACCTTCATCACCACTATACCCAATATCGAGATCAATCCCTCCTTTGATTGCTATAGACCCAAATATTTGTGTGACAACATTTATAAGATCATAGATAAGGTCATTGCAAGAAGAATAAAGCCCATTTTTTCCAACATCAACTATGAGGAACAATTTGGATTTCTAGCAAGGAGACAGAGCTTTTATGATGTGGGTATAGCTTAGGAAGTCCTATATACAGTGAAAAAGAAGAAGATACCTTATTTTATCAAAGTTGTATCTCTTCAAGGCCCATTATAGAGTGGACTAGACCTTCATAAGACCCCCTGATGATTCAAGTAGGATTTAACAATTAATTTTTTAAGTGGATAGAATAATGTTATTCATTAGTGTCCTACATTGTTTTCATTAATGATTCTCCTTCTCCTTTGTTCTATCCTAAAATAACACTAAGACAAGGGTTCCCCAACACCACTCCTTTTCTTACTTATAGCAGAAGGGTTGAGAAGAATTCTAAAAAGTCTAAGGATCAAGGCCATATCAAAGGAATATAGATAATTAGGGATATTATTGTAGATTTTAACCGTATACAATAAATCATTGAAAATGGATTCTTAATAAAAACAGAAAAGATACAATGACACACACATTACACAGAAATTTTACCCTGGAAACGTAAACCAGGAAAACCAACAACATGTTTAGAGTTGCACCTATAATATTCTATTAATCATATATCTTCATTGTTTACAATACTATATATATATACGTGTGTGTGTGATCTCGCGGCATCCAAAACCCCTAATCCATTGAATTAGTCAACAACCCTAATTCCTTAATCAGAATTAGAAAACCATCAATGAAAACAATGTGCCGAAAAAACACTAAAAACAGATGCAAAAAATGCCAAAAAAAAATTGGGGCCGTTGCCCCCAAATTCCCTTATGGCCCTCCCATGTGCTCAATGCAACACAGACACCAAGTCTAGTCATGCAAAGAATATAACACATACCAACAATTATATATATATATGATCCCACAGCATCCAAAACCCATAATCCATTGAACCAGATTAATCAGCAACCCTAATTCCCTAATCGAAATTAGAAAACCATTGGCGAAAAAAATGTGTCGAAAAACCACTAAAAACGGATGCAAAAAAATGCTAAAACAAAATTGGGGGCACTGCCCCCAAATTCCCCTATGAATCCCCCATGCGCCTGATGCAACATGAACACTAGGTCTATTCATGCAAAGAATATAACACATACCCAACAATTATTATATCCCATTTTCTATTGATGTGCTTCTCTTTGGGATGGGTACTATTCATGGAGCAAAGGCCATTGGTGAGGTCCTCAACTTATGTTGCAATCCACTAAAATGGAGATAAATTTCTAGAAATCTACTTTAGCTATGTATATTGTAAAATATTCCAGGGTACTAGTATAAAGGATTATAAAGGATCATCTTCCCTTCCAAGTCAATCACTCGGACGAGCCTCTGAAATACCTTGGTTTTCACCTCAAGGAAAACAACTACTATTTTAAGGAGTCGGCTTGGCTATATGAAAAAGTTGAGAAAAACATTAATCGATGGTGCAATAGATGATATCTCTAGGAGGAATATTGACCTTAGTCAAATCAATTGTAAATGAAGCTAGCCCTGTATTTTGGATGTCTATGGAAAACATTCCCAAAGGAACCTCAAAACAATTAGCATGTTGTGCTTTAGATAAATATGGGTAGGGAAAAAATATAAAGGAGGTATGGCTCGAGGGAAGTGGGAAAATAAAAAAACATAAACAAGATGGCGGGTGGACCTTAAGGTTTTACCCATTTTATCTAAATCATTGGCCACAAAAGGGATATAAATAGTTCTCAACACATAAGGGTTATGTCAAAAGGTGGTGAGAAGGAAATACATAGATCCATTAAGAATGGAAGAATGAATTGAAAGGCCAAGTAAAGTGGAATTAATAAGTTTGATTTGCTAGAAGGCCATGGTGGAAGCATACCCAATGATAGGAGACCATTTGGCATCGCTGCTTGGGAATGGACAGAAGGTCCGCATAGGCAAAACTCGTGGGTTGGAGAAATGGATGCACCCAATCTATCCTAGTGTTTGATTGAAATCCTTCACTTAAAAAATATGACCCATCTAGCACATGTATATTATAGAGGAAAAGTTAATTGGTGGGCCTTTGGTTGGCTACACATTGATCACATAGGAATAAATATGGAGATGGATAATGAATGGAACAAGTTTTCCAATGCATTGATGAATTCTACTATCAAATTTCAGCACCACCCATATCGATTGGTATGTGCAACAAACAATGAAGGTGGAGAATACAAAGTGAAGAAGAGGTACAATGGAATCATGAGAAATGCATACGAGTAACAATGGAAATGGAATTTCCTTTGAAAGATCTAAGTGCCATTAAAATTAAAAAAAAATGTGGTTAACCTTGAAAAACAAAGTCTTAACTTGGTACAACCTCCAAAAAAAATATCGCCAAGGTCATGGAATGTATTCCCTCTTAAATTTGGATCGACTAACCACCAAAAGGGATAAAAAAATTATATTGAAATGGAAATTTCTTAGTGCTTAAAACATTTCGAGTTGAGATGGATTTACACGTGTGCTTTACACACACACACACACACACTTGATATCATGTAGTTTGTCATTAATAATGTGGGTTGACGAAAAACAACCAAGACTAGTACCAACCATAATTGCTTTAGATAGCTCTTCTTTTAATAGTTGATATGCTTTCATATTTTTAGTTTTTTATGGGATAGATGTTACAATTGCTTCAATACTAGGCTATATAATGCACCTCACTTCTCTCAATGCAACTAGAAATTTTGCAATCTTCCAAGGGAAATACATCATGCCCCCTCACACATTTTAAATGATTAAAGGCTCATACCTAAACTTTGAAAAGATTGAAAGAACAAAAACACTAATTGAAATCCCAAGGATCATTACCACCAGCCCATTTGGATTTTATGATGGAACATTAAACAAAGAACCCAACTCTTGTGCGTCTAGAGGGTTCTTAATCTATTCAACAATCACAAGATTATTTTTGAATGTGGCTTGGGTAATAGTTCCAATATTATGTAGAGATAAACGTTGCTACCATGATTATGTCAATTGCACGTGAAGGAGGTATCAATGACATCAATCTCTATGGTGACTCAAAGTTGGTGGTGGAATGGTTAATGGGTGGAAGAAGGAATCAATATATGGGTTTACATGCTCATTTCCAACATGTTGAAGATATTAAATAAAGCTTCAATGATATCCAGTTTCATCAAATTTATCATGAACATGGGTAGAAGGTAGACATCTTATCCAAACATGGGTGCAACATAGATCCGGGTTCACTTGTGAAGATTGTCTGTGATTGAGGGGATCATCCCATTGATCTGGATTATTTTGAGAACGAAATGAAGGAGGAAATATAATAAGTAAATACACAGATATATTTCCAAAAACACAGAGATACAATAATGCACAATTTTTATTAATGAAAGAAATGTACAAAAAATGTAAAATTACAAAGTGAATGAACTCACTATAATGGTGGCAGCTTATCTCTAAGAAGAGATGTGTTGGCTACGCTCATTCACAATAAGATGATCACAATGAGGCTCCAAAGGAATTTTTAACATAAAACATAAATGAGAAAACCCTACACATCAAAAAATCTAATCCATATGAGATGAAGCGCCAAAAGTCATGTGGGCCCCGATGGGTAAGTTGGTACATCAACTTCCTAGGGTCGTAATTTTTGCATACGATCTTCGTTTTAGGTGCATGATAGCTCATTGGAAAGAAATATCCAAGGAATACACATGTTTTCGTCACACTCTAGCTAAATCCTATTGTATGACTATGTCGTGCCCAAAAAATGTTGTTTAGGGCCTCAAAATGACCCTAGAATTTTAGGACCCAAAAAACTAGGAAAACACTACCAAGGTGGAAACCCTTGTTTTGAGCCAGTGGAATAGGTGGGTGGCCACCGATTTCCACCTGAATCATTCTGCCCCCTTTAGGAATCAATGGTCCCCATTGCGTCAAGTTTCTGTGGAATATGGGGAAGCTTTTTCTGAATCTGAACCTTGGTGAACTGCTTGCCTTGTTGAAGAAGTTGTCCTTCTTAGCTTGTTGAAGGTTGTTATGAACCTGTTTTTGGAGGGGTTAGATCCGTTCAACTAATCTAGATACATGATCTACCCAAGTGTGGGATGAATCTGTCGGTGACTATGTGATATGAGGAGTATGAAGGGCTATGTTGTAACTTTGTTGGATTAGGCGGTGTGGAGGCACCCCCGTAGGTGACGCAACAATATTTTTGTGATCTTCTACAATCTGCTTCTACTAGATAGAAAGGTCTTGGGATGAGGCTGCAGTGGTTATAGTGTCCTTATTTTCACCTTCTACCTATATTTTGAAGAGGCTAAACTTTGTGGTATGAGAGATTACTTTGCAGCATTGTTTTGTCGGGACTACCTCTGGTATCCTGTAGAGTTGGCCCCCCAAAGTAACAATGACGCTACGGGGTCGAGACTCATAAATAGCATGAGACTTCCACATATATGGATTTCCTAATAGAACATCATAGACTTATGGTGGGGAAACATCACACAATACCTCATACTTGAAGGGCTTGATGTCGTAGGACAGGTGACACTGCTAGTTGACATGAAGATCTTGACCCTAGCGAAACCACCCAATGTTGTATGGTTGCAGGTGTGGTGTTGTCAGAAAATCCAATTGTTTGACAACCTATGTTGAGATTAGGTTCTTCTAGATTCCACTATCAACAATAAAATGCAGCAGGGTCCCCTTCACCCACATCTTTTAATGGAAGATGTGCTCCCCCTCTCCAAGATCCTTTGGTTTTTTTGGTTGGATTGTTGTGGTTGCGACAGTAGCAGTGGGTTCTACATCAATTATGTATATCCTTTTATTATTGTCTGAATCGGAGTCTGATTCAAGGCTTGGCTCTGTTTCTTTGATCTCGGCTACCAATGATTGTTTCAAGCGACATTCATCGATATTATGTCAAGGGCTTTTGTGGAAGTCACACCACTTCCCAGTGTCCTTCGTCTTCATGTTGCTCTTCTTTTCCTACGGCTTTGACTAATAGTCTTGAGGTTGGATATTATGTGAATTAGGGCTAACTTTACCATACTTTGGTTTTTGTGAATTTGCAGACCCAAATTCCTGCCTGTTCTTATGCTTAAACTTCGTTCAAAAACTCCATTTTGATTTGGATGTACCTGTGTAAAGCCCCATGATCTGGATTATTTTCAGCACGAAATTAGAGCGGAGATATAATAAAGCAATGTATAGAAAAATCTCGGATATACAATAATATAACATAAATGTATCAAAGATGCAATCATAAACACAGAGATACAGTAATACACAATTTTCTATTAATGAGCGAAAATGTACAAAGACTGTAAAAATACAGAGTGAAAGACTCACTAGAATGGTGGCAGCTTATCTCTTAGAAGAGATGTGTCTGCTACTCGCATTCACAAGAATTTCCTTTTACAATGAGGCTCCAAAGGTCTTTTTATCATAAAGAAAATCCAAAACCCTAACCCTGGAAAATGAAAAGCCAACAGTTTTGTGGACCCCATTTTGGGTAGTTTGGTGTATCAATTTCCCGGGGGTGTAACTTTAGCATACGATCTCCGTTTGGGGCGCACGATAGATCGTTGGAAAGGTATCGTTGAGGATATTCATTTAGGGGGATCAATCAAATCCTTCAGCTATCATTAAGAAGATCGATCCCAAAAAACCTTCATTTAGGCCCTCAAAATGGCCCCAAAAATTAAAAACTGCTAAAAATAGTAAATTACCAAAATTGTCAGAAAACAATTTTGAACCAGTTGGAAAAGGTGGGTGGCCACCGATATCCATATGTATCAATCCTCCCTCCTTAGGAAGAAATGGTTTCTATTGCATTGAGTGCCCAAGGGAGAGGGAAAAGTGTTTGTTGAATCTGCATCTTGATGAGTTGCTTGCCTTGTTGGAGAAGTTGTGTTGTTTAGCTTGTTGAAGGTTTTCATGACGAGCATGTGGTTGGAAGGGTTGGACCTTTTTAACCAGTCTAGATACATGAGGTTCCTGTGTACAGAAGGAATATTTACACTTTTTTGCAATCTTGTCGACATGCATCTGTTGGATAGAAGGTGCTTGGGCCGACGCTGTAGTGGTTGCAATATCCTTATGTTCACCTTTTGAACAGATTGTGAAGAAGTTGAATTTTGTAGTATGAGATACTACCTTGCGGCACTGTTTAGGTGGGACAATAGTCAAAACTACCTCTGGTATTCTGTAGAGATGACCCCCCAAAGAAACAATGACACTGCAGGGTTGAGACTCATAAACAACATGGCGCTTCCACATATATGGTTGGCCCAAGAGAACATCACAGATATCCAGTGGGGCAACATCTCATAATACCTCATCCTTGAAGGGTTGGATGTTGTATGACAATCGACCATGTTGGCTGACACTAAGATATTGTCCCTGGCGAAGCCACTTGATGTTGTATGGTTGCAGGTGTGGTGTTGTCGACAATCCCAACTGTTTGACGACCTCTATTGAGATGAGATTCTTTTGGATTCCACTATCAATAATAAAATGTAGCGGTGTCCCCTTCACGCACATCTGTGAATGAAAAAGACGCTCTCCTTCTTCAGGATCTATTGGTTCTTTTAGTTGAATTGTTGTGGTCGCGACAATAGTAGTGGGGTCTACGTCAATGATCTGTCTTTTACCAGTATTTTCAGAATCATATTCTGAATCAGGGTTCGGCTCCTTGTCTTTGATATCGTCCACCAATGAATGTTTTGAGCGACATTCCTCGGTGTTGTGCCAAGGGATTATGTTGAAATCGCACCATTTTCCGGTGTCCTTCTTTGTCTTCCTGTGACCCTTCTTTTCCTATGGCTTGGACTGGTTTTCGGGAGACTGTTTGTTAGGGCCGTATTTATCATACTTTGGTTGTTGCAGATTTGCAGACCCAAACTCCTGTTTGTTCTGGTGCTTAAATTTCTGCTCGATTTTAACAACATATCGATAAGAAGCACCAAGTGATGAGAAGTCCAGAAAATCTATTTCAGTTTGGATGTATTGTGTAGAGCCCCACGGTATTTCATAACCAAATGTCATTCATAGTCTTTGATACCCAGCTTGGTGTGAAAGATATGGAAGTTATTGGTGAACTCCAAAACTGTTTGGCCCCTCTCTTACTGTAGTGTGTTCAATCTCATGTACTATTCCTCATAGTTGCCAACAGGGTAACACTGTTCCTTTACTGCATCTACAAAAAAATCAATCCCAAGTGGGCTCGGCCCCATATATTCAAAACTCCTTTGTCGAACTTTGCTCCCAGGAAGTTTCCCACCAATTTTTGACATGGGGGAGACCTTTTAAGGAGTGCGAAGGTGATCTTTTCCCTGTCGAAAAAATTATGAACAGAGAAATAACCTTCTAACAAATTTAACCATTTGTCTAAGGCATCCACATCTATTTGACCTTCAAATACAGGAATACCAAAATTAACCTGTACCTTGAAATGAGAGGTGCTTCCAAAGTGGTTGTTTGATGAAGATGTGTTTGTTTCTATCGACAGACGTTGAAAGATATGGGAAAAATTCTCCATCATTTCGTCCCTCTGTCGCGTGAGAGCTTGCTCAAGCAACAGATTGATAGAATCACTTGCTCTGTCATTTTTCTTTTCTTCCGCCATGGAGGGTTTCTTGGGCGTGAAAGAGCAATTGTCTTCAAGAGAGACAAGTTCGAGACCCAACTTTCTATACTCGGACCTCGTTGAGGACATGCACTGCAAAAAAACGATCAAGAGCAGTCTTCTCTAATACCACCGATCCGGATTATTTTCGGCATGAAATGAGAGCGGAGATATAATAAAGCAATGTACAGAGATATATTGGATATCCAATAATATAACAGAAATGTATCGGATATGCAACCATAAACACAAAGATACAATAATACATAATTTTCTATTAATGAGTGAAAATGTACAAAGACTGTAAAAATACAGAGTGAAAGACTCGCTAGAATGGTGGCATCTTATCTCTGAGAAGAGATGTGTCTGCTACTTGCATTCGCAAGAAGATCATTTTACAATGAGGCTCCAAAG
>SNQJ01S0148142.1:18135-41763 GCA_010110895.2 Picea sitchensis
AGTTGTTTGTATGTCATATATGTAGACCTTTTATTATATTAATGGAAAGGTTTATGAATTTTTTTCCTTTGAAAAATAAAAGGTCCATCTTAAATCTATATCTTCTAAGCACAAAGAGATTTGCATCTCAATATCTTTTTGCATATCAATTTATTTTTTATCCCTTTTGGTGTTGAATAGATTTGGAGTTAAATAAATTTAATTTGGTAAGGTAGAACTCCAATATAAAAACATTAATGTTCTCGTGATAAGACTATACTTTGATATTATATTATGTAATATTCTAGCAATATCAACATATAACATTGTTCTATTGGAATCAATTATATGAAACCAATATATTCCTCTATTGAAACTCTTGAACCATGCAACATACACAACCACATCTGAATGCCAATAAGGAAGGTTATTTGCTAGTATTATTTCCTTTGGTTTATTATCATTGTTGTCTTCTTCCATTCAAAAATGAAATTGTGCTTACTATGATGACTCCATTATGCAATGCCCTAATAGTCATTTTGATTGCTTGGGACATATAGTCTTCTAGTGATTGCATGTAAGTGCTCTAACTAACAACTCAATTTTTTTAGATAGTTAGCATGTGATGATAATGTAAAATTGTAATCATCTTTGTTGCAAGTAAATTGTTGAAAAGGAAGTAGAATACCAACAAACATGTCAATGCACATTGCAAAATCTGTTATCTATACACATTGCTAACTAGTTTATATTTTGTACACGTATAATTAAAATCTATTACCAATAATTACCCATGTTTGGATTAACATTTAGAAAATTGACTTTCGTAAAGTACATAGAGATGATAATGTGGGACAGAGGGAAGTACTTAAGGGAATAATGAATGTGATGTGAACATAATCATGGAATAGGCCCACTTGATAGTTGAGGGGTAATAAATAGGCCCATTAGGCAATTAAAAGAAATAATATAATTATAAATGGTAGCTGGCATAAACCCTTATGAGTACTCATGAGAAAGTATAAATACACGAGTATCATTATTTTGGAGATGTGTTGGATGTATTATTTTGTGGCAAGCATGGCTTGTGGAGAGATTCCTTCCATAAAAAGTATTTGAGAGATTCCTTCTAAAAAAACATGTGATTTCAGGAAAATAAATACATCCAAATTAGACTCTAGGAAGTGGAGTTATCGTTTGTTTAAAATCGACTCTTTTAGAGTTTTTCTGGTGATGGTCGCGCAAATTGTAAATTGAATATCTTTTGATATAGTGTCAATATTTCAATCAAACCAATGTTAGATGCATAGTAGCCATGGAATTTTATAGTTGTGATGATAACCAGCATAGCTCCATGTTAAACTCAGATGTTGTTATTTTTTAATTAAGCGGAATTTTTTTTATTATTTCGTTTTATTTTTTATTATTGTTGTTTTTTTTAATTACGCCGACTTTATTTTTATTAATTAAGCAGACTTTTTTTATTAATTAAGCGGATCATCTAACGCCTCATCACGCTAACACCTCAACATTTCTCCCATATTGGGTTGTATAGCACCTCGCTACTAAGTGCAATAATCAATCAAAGAAGTGTCACAGAAGTTATGATCCTTTTAAATTAGTCGCCTAAAACCCTAGTTGCACAAAGGAGTCCTATTGAAAAGTAAATTATTTCTTCAAAACCTTAGTTCTATTTGTGGTTTTTTTCCAAGTAAGATGTATTTTACAAGAAATATGATGGTTGCGGTATTGAAGAATTCATAAAGTATTGGAAGAAAGAAGCAATTACATGGATAATTTGTATGTACATCCATTTAGAGGATGATGATGACATATGGTGGGACTCACTTGACTTTGACAATATGGTGACACTTTGTAATGAAGCATATGAACAAGTATTTTTAGATGGGTAGGCTCATGTGGTGAAGAAGAATAAAGAAAGCAACAAGGGTTTATGCTTGTATCCAAACTTCATACTACATGTTTATGGATGTACTCAGAAGGACAAAGTCATTGTTTCTATTAACCCTAGTTGTAAGAATAATTTCAATAATGTAAAGCATATTCAAAACACACATGTTGAGGGTGAGAATGTTCAAATTTTTAAATATTTAAAAATTAATATGAATAAATATGTATTGCATTCATATTTTTATGCTATAGATATGGATGATATGAATATTGTTTTGAATATCCTTGGATTGACTCAGTTGGTACAAATTAATATTAATGTGCAAAATAAGTTTTTGAAGCTTTGGTACAAAAAAAAAAAAATTACATTGCAAGATATTTCTCTTACTAAATAAGAAGGGCCCAAGGGCGCACCTGAAGAAGTCCTTGTAGGGAAATTAATTAATGTACCGACAGACACATCAAATGAAGAGTAGAAGACAAAGCTACATAAGCACATGAAGAAAAGCCCTGAGAAGGGCATAAAAATGAAGAAGAATATAAGGAGCTACATGACTCATAGGTTTAAGGGTTAAAGACTAAAAAACCAATAGTTGGAGTTGTTGTATATTTCCATCCACATCATCTTAAGAAACAACAATCATCAAGACAAGGTCGTGAGCATCAACAAACTTATTATGGACCAACCAACATGGAACCAGAAAGGCAACCAGTGTAGAGGCACATGGAGGACTAAAAGAAATGCATTGAAATACCAAAGTAGCATGGCGACAACATGGCACCAAAGGAACAACTAGAATCAAGATCGAGGTGGCAATGAAGTAGTTGGACCGCATGTTTGCATTTCACTAAATTTGATGGATGCCCATGCTTGGTCCCAGTTGGTTGCATTGCTTAGCATATCATACTATATGGCTTCCTCCCGTGTTTTAAGAACGAAACATGCGAATGGGGATGGAATGCAATGTACCTAAGGAGGATAATATGGGGGACCTAGGAAGGTACCCAAGGGGATAATGAATGTAATGTGACCATAATCATGGAATAGGCCCACTTGGTAGTTGATGGATAATAAATAGGCCCACTTGGTATTAGAGGAAATAATATAATAATAATTAAAGGTAGTTGACAGATCCCTAGGGATACCCATGAGAAAGTATAAGTGCAAATGAGTATCATTGTATTGGAGATGTGCTGGATGTATTGTTTTGTAGCAAACATGGCTTGGGGAGTGATTCCTTCCATAAGTAGTATTTGATGGTGTTACCCTACCTTAAGGGTTATTCTATATATTCTTGTGTTGTCTATGGTGTGAATGTTTTGGTATTTCAAAAATTAAGGATTTATTCTCTAGCTTAAGGGTTATCTTTTATATTTTATTCTCATGCTAAAGGTTATCTTTTATATTTGATCTTATAGAAAATAACACAAGCTTGACAATAGAAGCAATGATTGACCCTGCTATTGCTAATAACCACAATTTTTGTTTCTTTAGACAATTATGGAAAAAGGCGTAGCAGTATTATGTACAAAATTTGACATTCATAAAGAGTCCAGATTTGACGTCCCAAAAAAGTGTACTGATCTTTCTCAAGAAAGTACAAAACAAGCTAACGATTCACAAACAATCCCATTAGATACATCCCTCCCCCAACCATGCAACTTCAGATGCTAGTCTGCAACATGATCTTCAAATCTTTTTACTGAAGTGGATAATCCAATTCCCTGTTATTTTACAAATCCTGCAATGCTTGCAGAATGAGGTTGAGGTTTGGTCTTGACAATGATATCGAATAGACAGACTAAGGACCAAGCTGGTTGTAACGCTGCCTGAAATGCAAGAGGAGATCAAATAAGGCAGCAAGTCACTGAAGATTAAGAAACCAATTCAACAAAACTATCTTGCACATGTAATTTTAGTACATACAAGAAGATATTTGCTAGAAGATGTAATGACCTAAACAAAATCTGCCAAGTTCAGCACATCGAAGTATATTCCAGCTGCTTCACTGTGTCGAATGCTATCAGGTAGAATGATAAATAGCCCCTGGAATTGAAGCACCAGGTCCATTCAGCTTCATTTAACAAAGACAAATAATATCACTATCCAACTGCCAATTTTATCCATCATAGAAAAGGCTAATTTTTTTATTTCGTCATGAATTTAAAACCTAAAGGCAACACAACCGATTGACTGCATAGATGGAAGAATAAAATACCGTTTGTTCAACGGTCAACCTTCAAGTCAAATATACCCGAAGATCTCCAAATAGCCAGCAGACACTAATTATCCACAAATCTACTTGGTTTTTAATCTGAAAATAGACAACATTAACAAAGTCAAAATCTGCTGAGTTCAGCACCCAATACTAACAAGTAACTTGCAAAACTTTTGAAGCAATAAAAGTACAATGCATTTAGGGAAGCATACTCTTGTTTAAGAGGACTGCCTAAAAAATAATATTTTTTTTGTGCCAGGTAGTATGAAACAAGAGGCCACATTTTCTGCAGGTTTACTTCATTTCATTTCTCTGCAATGGCAGTCCAAAGAGGCTTATGTATTTGAAGGGACCCATTTATCGTCATTAGACAGAATCCAATTTTACGAGAAACAAGAAGCCACTTCTTTTTGATATCTACCTCTTTAACATTTTCTGCATCACAGCAATCCAAAGACACATCCGTATTTGAGAAAATTAAAAATACAAAAAAAGGGTCTGTTTTTAGGTTGTACATAAAGTATACTTACAGGTTTCCTCCATGAGAGATTCAACTGCAGATGATATGGAATATATCAAATTTCCCTAGGAAAAAATGAATGAGTGGTCTGTCAAGAAATCTCCCTCAAAGAAACAACTTACCAATTAGACTTGTAGAAACCTTTCAGCGTGGCAAGGTCTCTGCTTTTCTGTCCAGCAAGGGCTTCTATAGAGATGAGCACATGCTGCTAAAGCTTCAATCATATAGACAAACCTTTATTCCTATGCTTTGTGATCCTGAGATAGCCGCACATGGGCAACCCTTACAATATCCACCAACTTATCATCCAGTTCTTCAAGCTCACCTTTGTCACGCATCCTAGAATATGCTGGAGCCATACATTGTGCAGCTCCTTCAACAATGGCCCACTGAGAATAGTCTGCGGCTTTCTGAATTATCTTGGGACATAAATGCAAATTCAGTTTTAATTGCTCGTGCACAACAGATAAGCAAACATCTGGAACATCTTCCAACAACCACTGCTCAGCTAACCAAGATAATTCTATGTAAGCCTGTAAGTCCTCTAACTGTTGCTCTGCATCTTTATTATTCCATAAACAGCCTGTCTTGCAGCTGCTTATTTCTCCAGTATATAAAAAATACACTAGCTTTCTCAATGCCTCCCATCCAACTGGAACCTGAACCACCTGAGAAGAACTGTCAGACAAGTCAAAAACTATTAGCATCTTGGCAATTGCAATCAATACCAAAACATGTCAGCATGGTAGTTTATTATTCACTGAGTAAAATGAAAATGCATGGAATAATTCAATTGATCTCTTCCATGGATAAGAATATAACATGGTCTGGGATCATGGAAAAATTCTGCCTACCTGTCACGCATTCCTGATCGAAAAAGTGCTTGGAGATAATCACAATTTGAAGATAACACAATCCTATGGGCATGCACATGTTCTGTACATAAAGTACATAAAGAGCAAACTTTGCTTGAATGCTTTTTCCCTTGTGCTTGTAAGATAACATCTCTGTCATGGGCAGGGACAATCATCAAAATGCAATGACATATTAGTGATGGCTCATTGAAGGCCTGGTGAGATAAACATGGAAATTACAAGTCTAAAATAATGAGAAAATATAGGGAAAAGGACAATATCAGAAATTTATCCTGTTCAAAATAACTTCTACCTTCTCCCATTTTACTGCATACTACTTTTGGGCTTTTTGCTATTTTATGCATGCTAGAATTAGAAGAGGAAAAGAGATGTATTCAGCAACAAACATGATAACTTACGAGTAAGGATGGCCATTAACATAAAGGGCAGAAGCAAGGTTGCATTCTAAGACTTGCATTCCCCAACTAGGTGTTCTTCCGTAAAGAAGGGAAAGTAATGGTTCCAAACTGCAGCGCTTTGCCAGTAACCTGACATCTGCCACATTCTCCTCATCTATTTTCACGGTTCCAGTATAAACAAACTCTAATATATTTCGCAAGGCAGGATAGTGCAACTTGGAAGACAAACGCACCTCTCTATAGACTGTTTTTTGTACCTTTTGCACTGTCTCTTGATCTAGAAAACCATCACCCAAAGATCCTATGTTCTGCTTGGAAACAAGATAGCTAGAAGGCAATAATGATGAGCATCTAGCTGCTAAAATAACCAAGTGCGCAAACAATGAACTCCCATCCGACAAGACTAACAAGAGATCAGACATCTCATCATTATCAAATGCTTTCTTAATTCTTCCTCCAAATTTGTTTGGAAATCCATATATACCGAAGCAGGCCATGCTGTAGGCCGCATACCATCGTACACCAGGAGCAAGGCTAGTGTCATTTACCAGTTTCTGAAATTGCCTGATTGATACTCCAGTTTCTGTTTCTTCACAGTCAACCTTTTCAATAGAACCTTCAACATATATATGTTGTTTGACATTCCGAGCAAAGACTGAATTTGGAACCAATTTTGCAAAGGCCCAAAGGGTAAGAAACAATATTAAATTGTTGCCTTCCCAATCTTGCGTGTCATTCCAACAGCAGATTCTCCCATGTGTTGCGCTGACAACATGACTAGATACATTTGATCTTGCAACTCCGACTTCACTATCAGAGTAGAATCTAATAGCACGGGACAAAATTTCCAATCCATTACATTTATGTAAAGTCCGACTATACAGTTCCAGGCTTGAAAAACTTGCCAAAGACATCAAGCTTACTACCATCAGAAGATCATCAGATACAGAATTTCCATTGTTACAAGCTCCTAGAGCTATAGTCTGCAATAAAGATTGCAGCCACTCATGCCCAAATGGCTCCAGAGCTTGAGCTAGAAAAAGCTGTGCTTGTGAAGAAAGATATTTGAAAGGCGAATAAACAAGAAACAGGACAGCCCTGCAAATAGGTTCTCTCTCAGATATATCAGGGACTTCCTGTGTAGGTCGATTCCCGATTTCCTGTTGAACATGAAGCTGACCACGCCTATGAACAGTTCTTACTGACATTTTACTGTCATATTTGCAATGTATGTGTCAGCACCCAGTGATTATAACTTCCTATATCATGAGGCTTTAGTTTTAACTAACAGCTAATTTACTTTTGAACACTAAGCAACATAAAATAGATATGGCAAAAGAACCCCAAACAATCATGGAAAAGATAAGAGAAGAAAAAGCAAAATACCAGGCAAATGAGATAAGTCTCAAGAGTGATTCTTTCTTCACAGATATTGTTGAATCAAGATTCGCTTCACAATGTATGGCAAGCCAACCTAAAATATCCCAAAGATGGGGCCGTATAACAGGATGCTTATTGATATGAAAATTCCTGATCACGGTATCCACCTGCTGGCCCTGGTATACATCCCCACACTTTGACCATTGCTGCCCATCAGAGCTATCAGACAAAAGCAAATCAGAAAGGACTTTTTCGATGCCCATCTTCCAAAAGTAAGAATGATGATCACCAGACCAGCAAAGCAATGCATTAGCAGTGCGACAAGCCTCAATAACAAGCATCTCTAAATCAGGTGGCCATTTTTCAAGAGGGAATGACCTCCATTCAACCAATGCTTGGATGATGCCTTCCACAAAAGGCCTTAGGTGTGGCCCAGCCATTGCATTGCACCCAGACACTGATCTCTGCATATCAGATAAATCAGTGGACATCAGTGGACAATAAAAAAGATTTTCAAATATGTCAAATTTGCAGTCCAAATATTTTCTCATGCATCAAGACCACTTTTCTCTTTTAGTATATTTGAATTTGAGATGCACAAGAGAACAAAACTGACATGAATCATCACATGATCCTAAATACCAAAAAGGCAATCTGTATGGTAGAACACGAACATACTGCCAAAGATTGAAGAAATCGAAAAGCTTCCACTCTGACAATGCGCGGCCTTGACCCATCTAGACATTGTCTAATAGTAGGCCATAGCATGTCTTTATCTTCAATCTGTTTCAGAGCCACCTCGCCACATAGAGCTGAAATTTGAGAGATGAGCCAAAACATAAAAAACACAACAAAAGTGTCATTTGGTATTAGAACATGACATCTTTATGTTTTTATAGTAATCAATGAAAATAATAGAAAATATATATAATAGAAATATTTAGTGGCATGACATTCGGCGAAGGCTGGCGGGCCTTGAGGCTGGCAGGCACGAGCAGAGGGGCAGGAGCAGGCGGAGCTTGTTGGGCTGCATTTGGAGCGGGCAAGCACATTCTTTGGCTGCTGTTGTTTCGGCCACATATACTGGGTTGGTGCCGCAGAAGGTACATTGCATTTGGCGGGGCACGAAGGCCATGGCCGTTGGACCGCGGCTGGCATTCGCTTTTGAAGCATAAAATACGACATGAACAGGCGTATACCGAGACCAGCACCGGCCGGAACTTCAATATACTCCTGGGCGCTGAATTTCTGGGGATCACGATTTAGAACCAGTTACTGCCATTTACGGTAGTTGAGTTGTAACAAGATAGCATTTGTGTCGCGGGAATCACAAGTTCTTCCACCAGAGTTTTAGTAGTGACCCGCCAAGAAGACCTGTTAACTTTACGGCAACCTCTGCTGACATGCTACATATTTGTCTGTTATTTCCAACTATATACCTCGATTTAGGCCACCACCAGAGTATTGTGTTCAACAGACTTGCAAACTCTACATAATATTCTGCTGATTTGGTTTCACTGCTCTCATACTTCTGTAATCCTTTTACTAAACTATCTACTGCATCTGTTTCCTCAAGAGCCTTCCAAACAGTATCTCCAGATCCACTCTGGCCATTCAATATACTCCTGGGCTTTAATTTCTCAAGGATGCGATTTAGGGCAGTTGCACTTGACATTGCAGTAGTTGATTTGTAACAAGATAGCATTTGTGCTAAGGGAATCACAAGTTCTTCCACACCAAATTTTAGCAGTGACCCGCCAAGAAGACCTGTTAACTTTACGGCAACCTCTGCTGACATGCTACATATTTGTTCGCTTTCTGATTGAAGAAGCCCTTTTAACGCAATCACGGTCTCATTCAATGACGCCTGTTGCCAATAAAATTCAACACCTGGATTTTGTAAATAACATGCATAAACAATAATGAAATCTCCTCTAGCAATCTTTTAGAGGTGTGAGGTTTAGAACAGAAGCAACATATCCTTGCAGCTTTTTGTAAAACTCTTTTCATGCATGTGTTACATTGCCTTCAAATAGGTTAGCAACTCAAAAACAACAGCTAGAAAAATGATGGATACAGAGGTTATTCTATGTATGCAATTATCTTTAACAATCACAACATTCTCATAGCAAGTTTCCCAACTGGGAAAGATAAAAGAAAACAATGAGTCCATGTATTGACTTGAAAACAGGAAATATTAGACAAGCTATGAAGGAAGGGTAAATGGAATTTGACTGTAGGAAAGAAGGTTGGTTGTCACACACACAGACAATCACACATGCACACGTGCCCACACTGCCTACATCGTGCTCTTTGTTTGTCATGAGGTGATGGACATAATAATTTGAATTGAGAAAACAACCTCCTTTTGCTGCTGAATACAGCTTCAGTTTGCAGGATTTACAATGCCCTTTACAGATTCAGCAAGAAGGTCCTGCACTTGAATGTTCTGCGTGTGCTTTTCTTCACAAGTAAATACATTCAAAAATCATCTCTCACAAGCCCTCAAATAGGACACAATGTGGCTCAAAAGCATCCACACAAGATGTAGTGAACACAAGTGCACTGAATGCTTTCTTTTCATGCCGCAATACCAATCATAGAGTTAAAAAAATACAGATTGCTCACAAAGAAACAAAGAAAAGTCCTGATACCTCAAGGGATCACATAGAACCATAGGAGCCTGTTGCTGAACACATCTATCCTTGGACTTTTGTGTTAGACACTTATAACCAGAGAGTTCAAAAACTAGCATTAGTTAGCTCAGGTTGGCAAGAAAAGTGTTGCACCCAAATAGGGCCAACATTATTATATGCATAATCAATGTCTTATATGAATTTGTAGTTGATCAGTAAAGTCATTGTCAATGTCCTCAAGGTTGTCAACTAATAATAAGTGAGCTAAATATTAGCATTGTAGGTAGTTTTTTATAAGGAGAAGACTGAAAACAATACGCCACAATAATACAGGGAAAGCACATTGTCCAATACAGGAGTCATTTCAGCTAAGCTGCTGAATTTGAGTCGCATCAATTGTTTGAAATTGCACATGGTCACAGGATCATAGCAGAAAAGTAAACTCATAAATGACACAGGATTTACATGAAAAATCTCTCGAAAGGGAAACGTCAACGAAGCAAAGGGGAAAGCTCAATCATTTCTCAATCAACTATGTACAATGACGATCCCTGTCCTTTTTTACAGAGAAGATGCTTGCATGCTATCTGCACATTTATTTGCAGTTCACTAAGCCACATTTCAACTAGCTATGCCTAAAATAGATAGATGCTCCAAGTTAAACTTACTTTAACGTGGGATCCATCAATGCATGGATAGATCAAGATAAATTAACTGAAGTAATGTCAACCTTATCTTGATAATTCCAATGCTTTGTTTTGATAATTATAAAGCCATTTATTAAGCATAATTTATTAATTAGATGTTCACAAATAATTAATAATGTGCACACATAATTATGCACCAACATCCCCCCGTAAGATTGAGTTGGAGTTGAGCAGAAGGAAAGAGGATTTACATGCTATCCCCCCCATAAAGACAACTTCTTTCACCCCTGGCAAGGATCGAAAACGAAAGAACTTGGCTTCAGTGAGTGGCTTGGTGAAAATATCTGCAACCTGATTTTCTGAATGACAAAACTGCAAGTCAAGAATTTGATCATGAAGGAGCTATCATAAGTAGTGCATATGGACCTCAATGTGTTTGGTGTGCTAGTGCTCACCTGGATTGCAGGCAATGTGAATGGCACTCTAACTATCACACCAAAGAGTTGTAGGCTGATCCTGGAGAAAACTAAACTCTCTGAGCAATAGTCAAATCCAAAAAACTTCTCAATCGACATTGATAGCGCCTAGTTACTCTACCTTTGTAGAAGAAAGAGCAACAGCAGGCTACTTTTTGTTGGACCAAGTGACAGCACCCGAACCAAGGTTGAAACTGTTACCACAAGTAGACTTCCAATCATCAACATCACCTGCTCAATCTAAATCTGTAAATCTCACAAAGGAAGAGGAGACCCCTTTAGTAGTATACTTGATGCCAAACTGATAAGTACCCCGGATGTAGCAAAGGATATGCTATGTTTCCTTCCAATGACTGTGACGAGGATCTTGCATGAAGCGAGCGACTAAACCAATAGCAAAGGAGAGGTTTGGTCGAGTATGGGTCAAGTACAGAAGACTTCCTACCAACAGTCTACACAAAGTAGGATCAACATTAAGAGTTGAACACTTGGCAGAAAGTTTAACACCTAACTGAAAAGGAGTAGGGGCAGACTTGCACTCTTCCAAGTGAAACAAATGAAGAAGGTTAAGAATGAACTTAGGATGGGAAACAAAGATCCCCTTTTCAGATTGTTGGATTTGAAAACCAAGGAAATAATGAAGGCCTAAGTCAGAGATCTCAAACTAGGTCATAAGACAAGACTTCACATGTTTGATCTAATGGTGATTACTCCCAATGATAAGTAGGTCATTGACATAGAGAACAAGGATGAAGAGGTCAACATTTTCAGTTTTTGTGTAGACATTGGGATTGGATTGACATCTAGAGAAACCAGAACTAAGAAGGAAACTATTCATCTTTTCATACCATGCTCAAGGAGCTTGCTTGAGACCATAAAGCAACTTCTTGAGGCAACAAATAGGAGAGGAGTCACCTTAAGAAAAACCAGGAGGTTGTTTCATGTAGATTTCTTCATTCAAGTCTCCATGTTGAAAGGCGTTTTTGATTTCCATCTGATCTACTTCCCAACATTGAGAAGCTGGGAGTGAAAGAACAAGCCAGATTGAATCCATCTTTGCAACAGGGGCAAAAGTTTATGAGTAACCAATACCTTCAACCTAAAAGGATCCTTTGACAACAAGGCGGGCTTTAAATTTGTGCACACTTTCATATGTTGAAAACTCAGTTTTGTAGACCCACTTGCAACGAATAATTTTGCAACCTTCAGGGAGAGGAACAAGATCCCATGTGTCATTTTTCAATAAGGAGTATGTTATCGATCAAACTTGCACTTAGCTATAAAGTCCCAATAGCAGGTACAAGCCTAAAGGTAACAAAAGAGGGCTATCATTGTCGCCTCAATAGCATCTCTTCACACTTAAGGCCAGTTCTCCTCCAGCACAAGGGGGGTATCCCTAGGGTTCAGACCACTAAAGCTTATCCAATGAAGCTTAGGTTAAAATAGAGAGTTGCTTTTGTAAAACAGAAATTGGTAGAGTATATTGACAGGAGCAGGCTTTGGGCTTATTTTTATGGAGCCTCTCACGGCGGAATCCCCCCAGGGGAAGAGCAGGAGGGGTAATACACCTTTCAAATTCTCATTTATTGAAGTTTAAAGTTGGGTTGAGAATTTGTTCCAATAATTTTTCGGAACTCATGGCTTTAAAACCTGTATTATCTTTGGCCCTGGAGCAGAGTTACTCATTTACAGGTCTTTGGAGACTCTTTACTAGTAATAAATTGGATGAAGTATGGGGACTACAGACAGATTTTTCCTACATTTCTTATGAGCATATCTTTAGGGAGAGGAATATATTGGCTGATGGATTGTCAAAAGAAGGCATTGGCCTTGACAGAGGTGTTTGACTGGTTGTCAAGGATCAGGGCGGCCTTCACACTGAATATTCTCATGCTTCTTTTCTATGGGGATCTTTCTGCTGATTATTGTTTTTGATAACTCAGTTTTACCTTTTTGCAGTCTGTATAAGGTGAACTCTAGAGAGCTCTAATTTTTGTGGTCCTGGACACCATTGACTAGAATTTAAGATGACTGCTATTGGTTTTTATATTGTAAGATTGATGGAACTGTTTTTGATATTCTGAGGACTACTTTGTAGAGACATATACTGTGTCATACTGTTGGGCTTGTGAGGAGGCTATCTTTTTTTGAAAGCTCAAATTATCTGCCCTACGGAATTATATTTTATATGAAATGAAATTACAGATGTTTTTCTGCAGAAAAAAACCAGAAATTTAGACTGATTGATTAGGTTTATATTTTAGGGTGGTTGCCAAATTTACCTATGGATGCTAGATCAGATAGATGGAAATTTATAAGTTTTTAGGCCCTTCCAAAAGTGCACTACTCATGAACATGCTAAAACAATAAGTTGTGATCCTACTTCAAGACGAAATACACTATGTACTCTTTCAATGAAATGCCAAAAGATTAATGCTCCAACTTGAAAGTAAAAACAGCAAGGAAAGGAAACAGATAGCACCTTGTTTAACCCCCTTTTTCAATCACAAATCTGCCCTGTTTGAAGACCTTATTGCAGAAGAATTAATTGTGGTTTCCAGCACATAAAATCAGCAATGAATGAATGAACATCCATACATGATACTAGATAGACAAACCCTCGTATTTACATAGCCTTCATAAGAACAATAAGAACAAGTCAAGCCTAAGAGTTCTTTCTCCAATTCTCCAACAACCATTACAATGTGAACGAGCCTCTATTATATAGGAGCAGTGTTATTAAAACCGTTTTGGACCGTTTGAACCGGCCAGTCCGACCGGTTTTGGGGCAAATCAGGTCAGACCGGCCCTCCCGAACCATTTTTGGCTGGTTCTGTACCGAATCTTTTTTCACCAAACCAGCCAATTCGGTACGGCACATCTAGGACCCATGAATTTCAATTTTTTTTTAAATATGAATTGTTTAAATGCATCTAGGATCCATGAATTTCAATTCTTTAAATATGAATTGTTTGAACATATAAATTTACCTTTACTATTACCTAACCCTAGGGTAATGGTAATGTTAAATTCTTGAAGTAAAAGTGACATTTTCCTTTATCTTCCATTTTCATCCTTGTCCTTTATCTTTCATTTTCATATTCTCCTTTATCTTTCATTTTCATCCTAGTCATTTATCTTTCATTTTTATCCTTTTCACTTTTACTTAAATTTTTAACATTACCATTAATTGTTTCAGGATGTTTGAGAGTGGTTCCAACCTCATTGGACTTCATATGGAGAAAGTAGAATTTTAGGTCCCATTCAAAATTGGCAGGATTTCAGGATTTCAAGATTTTCAGGATTGCAAGATTGGCAGGATTGCAACGTTTCCACTGGATTCTATCATGTATGAGGGTATGGAACTGACATTTAATCAAGAGCACCAAGTCCTCTATGTACCTCAATGTTGGTGGCATAGATTGTTGAACTCTTCTATCATGACCCTAGTAAAAATGTTTTAATGTACCCTTTACTCAAGTAAAATCACTTATTAGGCATGTTAAGCTTTTTCTATCTTATAGGCATGTCCCCATATACCTAATACAACTCAACATGAAAGAGGCAAGAACATGTGGCAGGATAGGTGCAAAAATTCCATCCCAAATCCCAAAACCCCACATAGGTAATAAAATCAATAATCATATGTCCATATGTCCAATACATCAAAACTGCTTTAAAACAAGACATGAGTTCAAATGTCAAAGGGAACAAAAAAGTAAATCCTACTCTAATGTCCAAAAGGACTTATTCTCCTATTCTATTGCTCATGAGAGCTTATTCATTCTACACGAATTATGGCACTACATGCCATCAAAATAATACATTTTGAGATATTGCCCATTCACGGGCAATAGAATCTTTTCTCCACGCAAGAGAATGAGGTAAAAAGATTATGAACCAACAACATCTTCTATCTTGTAGGGGTCGAGCAACAATTTGTCAAACATTCTGTGCTTTCCTGGCTTCTCATGTCTTCAATCCAACATAAGTACTATATCATCCTTCTGTAATATCCTGAAGCGATCCCTTTTGTCGAACTTTCCGTTAACCTTTTCTTGATTTTCTTCTAAGTGATCAAAGGCATGTCTATGGTTCTCTTCCAATTGCACCAACTAATATATTATCACCTAAACTACTTCATGATTTGATGTGAAATGCTACAATAACTAATACACCGGTATTTTGAGATGAATAAGCAATGTGACATTCATTCCATACACCAATGCAACTGGGCTTTTATATGTTGTTTCCTTCTTTGTGATCCGATCAGGCCACAAGGCATATTTCAGCTTGCTATCCCAACTCTTTTTATTATCACCCACAATCTTCTTGATTATTGCCATCGAATTCTTGTTGTTGGACTCAGCTAGTCCATATCCTTATGGTTAATAATTTGATGAATGAGACAAGACAATGCCATAAATGAAACAAAATTTCTATAAATCCATGGGATTGAATGCTTTGGCATTATCTATCGTCATCTTTGATGGAATTCCAAACCTTGTTATTATCTTATCTTCTAAGAATTCCATTACAACCTTATCAATTGCCTTCTTGGTGGGGATCACTTCAACCCACCTTGTGAAATAATCCATAGTAGTGATTATCCATTTAACACCATTACTTGAATTCCCTTTAAACTCTCCAATAAAATCAAGACCCCATTGTTGAAATGGTTCCTCCACTACGACAAGCTTTAATGGTAGTGTTGCTAATTTCTGCTTTCCACCAAAAACTTGACATATCTAACATGCTCTCACGAGACGATGCACATCAGCAAAGATATTGGGCCTATAATATCCGACTCTCATAATTTTATGAGTAATTGTCCTTGTTGCATAATTCCCACCATAGAATCCACTATGAAACTCTTCCATGAGTCTCTTCACTTCGACCTGTATAACACACCTAAAAACCAACCCCTCTTGGTTTCTCCAACCTAAACCTCCCTGAATAAAACAATATTTAGCAACCCTCAATCTCAAATCTCTATTCCTACGATCTCCCAGATGATCAAGACATGATAAATTCCTCAAGTAGAATACAATGTCCTTACACCATTCATGATGTTGGAGATCATTAATAACTGCTAAAGCCACATCTGTAACTTTTTCATTTTCCATGTCCAAGATCTTCACATTTCCTTCTGGCTATGCCTTGGCCACTTACCAACCTGACTGCCCTGATCACTAAATCATACTCCTGAATCCTGGAGATCCATTTTCCTCATCCCTAAACAGTCTTGTTGTGACAATATATCCTATACTGCAACATGCGGAACAAGAGAAATCACCTTTGAATATCTCACATATCCTCTGAAATGCTTCAAGGCCTAAACCAAAGCATATGCTTGTTTTTCCATTATGGTGTACTTCAATTCGGATTCTCTCGGGCTCTTACTCGTGAATGCTATGGGATGCTCCAAATTTTTCTCATTCTTCTACAAGAAATACACCTGCAATTGTATCCTCCAAAGCAAAAGTGAATATCCAGAATTCCTTAGAATAATCAGGATTTATTAACACAAGGGATGATGTCCTTGATCTGATGAAATGCTCGCTTCCTTTCATTACTCCAATAGAAAACAATATCCTTCTTGAGCATTTCTGAAATAGGCTTAGTAATTTCCACAAAGTTCGAGATAAATCTTCTAATAAAGTTGATTCTACCAAAGAATGATTGTACCACTTGCCTACTTGTGGGAAAGGGAACTTGTTGAATACCCCGAATTATTTCTGGGTCAATCTTGATGCCATATTTTGAAACTGTGACCCAATAACCTTCCTTCGTCTACTCCGAACACTGACTTCTTGGGATTCAAGGATATCCCATACTTTCTTCACCTTTCAAATACTTGACTTAGGTGATGGGGATGTGCACTTATTTCCTTTGAGAAGATTAGAAGATCATCCTAATAAATCTCAATAATTTTACCCATGATATCCTTAGATGCAAAGTCCATTACTCTCTAAAATGTCGATCCAACATTTAGTAAACCAAAAGGCATTCTGAGATACTCAAATGTTCCCCAAGGTGTAGTAAAGGTTGTCTTATATTGATCTTCCTTCTTAACTTTTATCTAATTGTAACCTAAAAATACATCAATCATTGACATCATCCCAAATCCCGTAACTTTCTATAACAAATGCTCCATGTTGGGTAAAGAATAATTATCTTTCAGCAACAACTGATTCAAGTTCTTGAAGTCAACACATGTTCTAATCTCACCATTCTTCTTTCTTATAGTGACCAAATTGGCCACCCAAGTTGGCTGCCTTGTTGGAGCAATAATCTTGGCCTCAAGCATCTTTAAATCCTTTTGTATTATAGGTGCCAACTTTGGAATAATGTCTCTACTTTTGCCTAAAGAATTTTGCTCCCTCTAACGAAATGGTGTGCTAAATGATATCTCCTTCATATGCTTCCAGATCATCATATGTCCAAGCAAAGACATCCTTATACTCACAAATGAGGGTTTCAATTTCCTTTCTTTCATGAGAGCAACCCTTTCCAAGCTTAATGATCTTTGGACTTGCTTCTAATCCAATGTTGATTTCTATCACATCTTCTAGCTTGCCAACTTCTTTTGATTTCTTGTACATATCGTGCCATTCAATGGGACTAGATCGATGGGATATGTATTTGATTTCCATTGCCCAAGCTTTTCTTCATCCTCACCTACCGAATTTATTCTATTATAGGAAAACTCCTACAAATTATTCAAGACTCACTATTTGAGCATCATCATGGAGAACTTGCCAGAGTTCAAATTTGTCTAGAAAAGAGAGTTTGAAAAACTACTTCCATCCTTTGCTCATCACCCATTACCTCTTCACATGGTTGAGGAGTGGTTGCTAACACAAGCAATGCATCTGCTTGAGTATTTTCTTCCCTTGCAATTGCTTCTATACTAAATGCATTAAACAACTCAGTCAAATCCAAAACTGCATACCTGTATTTATTTAATCTACCATTGATTGTTGTAAACTTTCCCCTCATTTGCATCAGTACTAGACTTGAATAACCAATAACTTGCAACACCTTGATCTTCATATCTCTAGCCAATTCCAAACCTAATAGCAAAGCCTCATATTCAACATTGTTGTTTGTGCAATCAAACTCTTGCTTATATGAGAAAAACATAGACCCACCTTATGGAGATGTGAATACTATCACAGACCCTGCCCTTATCCTGGACTGAGATCCATCAAAATGCATCTTCTATATGCCATGATCTTTTTATGAGAGGTGTCCACTATACATGGGGCTAA
The DNA here is from genome assembly GCA_010110895.2 of Picea sitchensis. Taxonomy (NCBI): domain Eukaryota; kingdom Viridiplantae; phylum Streptophyta; class Pinopsida; order Pinales; family Pinaceae; genus Picea; species Picea sitchensis. The sequence goes on from SNQJ01S0148142.1 coordinate 36,451, forward strand.
GAAATGGGCCATAATGGCATAATGGGCTAGATCTTCTTCTTCAAAAACCAGTTCATTCATCGGATCATTCAAATCTTCGACATAATATTTCATCATTGGCTCCCTATATAATGTGACATAGGTATTCTCACATGTGGGTATGGTGACATACAATAGATCCATCTAAATACTACCTCCAAGATTGGTGGCCCACTTCCTTGATAATAGCATACTCCATGGATCTAGGACATCAATAGCAACCATGTCCAAAAATATCAAGATATGCAACTAACTTAACATGAAGATCCTTGATCAAGCCACATACTTTGATTTCTCTTTGATTTCTCTTGAATCCATGGTGCATACTTTGAAGAAGCAAGTCAATTATCATTAATGTAATGTAAAAATGAGAGTGACTACCATTCTTCCTTTCCCTGATTCATTGCTTGAAACACCACAAGGTAATATTCATTTGCCTCTTCAACACACAAAGTTTTCTCAACTTCTCCCTTTGGGATGGAATCTTTGCTAACTCAAGAAAAAGAACAAATGCATTTACTTTGGACAACTCACTAGTTAAATCAATGCTTAGGTCAAGATCCATACTTATAGATGGTCTTTCTGATGAAGACTTTGGCAACTCCATCTGTTGGAAGAGGTTGTTTGTTTACAAGAATTCTTTAAGGAGCTTCTCTTCCTACTTCAAGCTTCTGGGAAATCCTTGATTTCTTCTTTGGTAGGTGTTCCATTGCTTATCCCTGATTTTTTTCCTCATCTCTTCTTGAGAAGGCATCTCACCATATTTCCTTATAATTTTATATGAATCTATGCTTTTACCCCTTATCTCATTCATATGCTACTCGGACACTGTATAATATTTTCCTTGCAGAGTACAAATAAAATCGTCTTCCTCCACAAAATTCATATTATCAAAATAACTAGGATCTTCATTATTGGCCTCTTTCTCCCTTATGGTTGTTGGGCATGATTGCTCATCATGCATATCCTGACAAGGTCAAAACCACAATACTTCTTGATTAACCATGTTGGTGGGACTTATAGGCACTAGGAGTCTTTGCTCTTAGGGACCCCTGTTCCTATCCCATCTAGCATTTCTCCTTTGAAACTAGTTATGTTGTGTCATTTCCAATCCTTTCCAAAAGTAAAATCCCATTATTCATTGCATTTTGTGATTAAGACTAGAACTAAACCCTTTAAATGTCTTAGTCAACGATGTTATTACATCTGAAGCTGGCTCTATTGAATTCATAGCTCTAGGCTTCAATTCTACCTTGGAGGTGGATGCTCTAGAGGAAAAGCCAAAATTTCCATCAAAGGCATTTACATAATATAAGAGAACACCACCACCTTGGCATTTAATCTCTTTAGGAATCTCAACAAGAAATTTCATGTAATTTCATTTTCTTTTTTCTTGATTTCATGGAATTCATCCAACAACATTCTACCATCCTTTTTAACAATTTCTTGAAATCATTCCAATTTTTTACACTAGCATCACGAAAACTTCTAAGCCAAACCCTAATATCTTCTTCCAAAGACAACACAACATTTCATCACCACATCCACATGATTAACACCATGTTCATACATTGCATCCTTGAAATTTAACACACGGTCTTCGGATATGATGACATTGTTACTAGAAAATTTTGGAAACCACTAGTGATATTTGTCTATCATGTCATGAGGAGCTCTTTGAAAACCTGTAATATCTAGGGCTTTGCACAAATTAGCTTTCCATGAAGCCATGATTCTTTTTGGATTTTGTTGCCCTATACTATCAAGAAACAATCCTCTTATGTCTTCTAGGATTTCAAAGTTCTCAATAGTTGACTCTTGTGAAGCTTGGGCAACTTTGTTCACTCTTCGTTGGTAAAACCTTTCTAGTTCAATAAAATCGAGAAACAAACATTTGTGAAGAACTCCTTGTGGAGTACCACCTAGTTAATTTCTCTTCTTGTGGAGTCACCAAATGAGTTTTCAACATGAATATTTGATTCTTGGCTCATCAAATGTCATGAAGCACAATATTCTAGATCCCAGAAATGGACTTTTTCCCTAGCAACGACGTCAAAATGTTACTGATTGAACTTGCACTTAAGCTATAAAGTCCCAACAACGGGTGCAAGCCTCAAGGTAAACAAAGAGGGCTATCACTATCACCTCAATAGAACCACTTCTCGCTTAAGGCCGGCTCTCCTCCGACACAAGGGGGGTTACTAAATCTTATACAATGAGGCTTAGGTTAAAACAAAGAGTTGCTTTAGTAAAACAAAAATTTAAAGTAATTGATTAGGTTTATATTTTAGGCTGGTTGGAGGTAAATGATTAGTGCCTATAACAAACTTGGGCATATGGAGTCAAAAAGTGACTAAGACAACTGGAAATAGATGGATATGGAATAGCAAAATGTTGTTTTAAACATGTCAAATTTGTTGATGATTGCATCTTCATGAGACATTCTCCAGATCGTACTCCTATGGACTGAGTTGAGATGATCTGTGAGAATGCATATGTGATAGGTGAGTCGTACTCCTCTGGANAGACTTGGCCTGGTGGAGAATGCCTCCTTAGCTGAGAGGGAGTGTTGATGATTGCAGCTTCATGAGACATTCTCCAGATCGTGCTCCTCTGGATTGAGTTGAGATGATCTGTGAGAAAGCTAATGTGATAGGTGAGTCGTACTACTCTGGACTGAGTTGAGATGGCTTGTGTTGGTCTCTTGTTGTGCTCCTCTGGACTGAGTTGAGATGACTTGAGATGGTCTCCTGTCGTACTCCTTTGGACTTAGTTGAGTTGGCTTGAGATGGCTCTCCAGTTCGTACTCCTATGGATTTAGTTGAGTTGATCTGTTTGAGAGTGACATCCCTTGTGGTTGAGCACATGTGGACTTGTCCCTAGTGGCAGAGCACTAGAGGATGTGTGTGAGACCCCTTGCTATATTGTCAAAGAGTAAGACCATTGTAAAACCCTAATTTGTATTGTGAAGGGTACAAGTCGGCCCCACTGTAAAAAGACATTTATATATTATGTAATTATAATTGTATTTTTGAGTTGTACAAGTCGACCCTATTGTGTCAATGAAGAGACGCATCTATTTGATGAGTTAGGTCATGTATATATTAGTGAATGATCCTCATTGTGGATCATTCATCTCATTCTCTCATAACGCATACTTGGAGAGCTGAAATTTAGTGCACACTCTTTTCTATGCGCTATCCTTCTTGGTCATAGAGCACCCTATTGTGTGCGCTAGGTTTTTCTGTGGAGAGGGTTCTTCTCTTGGCAATATAGTAAAGGGTTGTTGGGTTTTTTCCCTTGTTTGAGAAGGGTTTTCCCAGGATAACTTCTTGTGTCTTGTGCATGGTTATTCTTCTTGTGATCTTGGTTTACTGCAGCTATTGTGTTGCTGCATTGTTTATGGTTCAAGTTCATGCTAAATTGAAAAGAAACTACATGTGCTTGAGTAACCATTAAAAATTCAACAAAATTTACCTATGCATGCTAGATCAGATTGCTGGAAATTTATAAGTTTGTAGGCCCTTCCAAAGGTGCACTACTCATGAACATGCTAAGACAATAAGGTGTGATGCTACTTCAAGATGAAATACACTATGTACTCTTTCAATGAAATGCCATAGCATTAATGCTCCAAATTGAAAGTAAAAACAGCAAGGAAAGTAAACAGATAACACGTTGTTTAATCCCCTTCTTCAATCACAAATCTGCCCTGTTTGAAGACCTTATTGCAGCAGAATTAATTGTAGTTTCCAGCACATAAAATCAGCAATATGGAAGCCACACATGATAGACAAACCCTCGTATTCACGTAGCCTTCATAAGAACAATAAGAACAAGTCTAGCACAAGATTTCTTCCTCCAATTCTCCAACAACCATTATAATGTGAGCAAGTCTCTATTATAAAGAGCTAGGCCTCAAAACCCTCACAAATAAAATAATAATATCCAAACACTAGATCCATGATCTCTCTTAGGGAAACATAAAGAGAAATATCTTCTGACTACCTCTAATACAAGTCACAAACTGTAGAACAAATAAAGTAGTAAAATAGATGGACAATGAAGTGGGAATGCTACTTGTCCTCATCATGTGCAAGACGCCTCCATAGTCCATGCTCCTTTGACCATGTATAAGACTCTCCAACTAGCACGTGTGGCCTCATCTCAAGGGATAGCCCTCCAAGGAACCTCAAAACAAGTGCTAGGATGCCAATAATGAGGAAGCGCTCCAATAGAATAATAGTCAAATCATTAAAATATGTTAACCATCTGCTCAAAATAGCTAAAACAACCAAGGCGTCTCCTCCAATAACCCATAGAGATATGTGCAAAGGGAGGTCCATAGCTATTATAACCACCTCAATATATCAAGAAGACCTCATGTGCTAGGGTATAGATCCATGTGCATGCAACCCAAAATCAACACCTAACTCCATGAAATAAGGTAGGCGCTCCAATAAAATATGCATAAAGGTGCTATGCCTCAAAACGTGTGCTCAATAGGTGGAGCGACCTAGCACGATGTGCATAAATGGTAGCACATCCTCCAAATATAAGCATAAAATAATCAATACCGTGTGCCATAATGACAAACCATTTGCCCAAAAACCATTTACCCTTGTCCAAACCATGGGCACCAAGAGAGACGATCTAGTAAAATGTGCAAGGTAGTTAGGTCTCCTTAATAAGTGTGACATAAAATAGTGATAGAGGGAGCACTCCCATAATCCAAGGAGTCAATCATCTCAAGAAATCAAATCAATGCTAAACATACTCCCAGACACTAGGGTGCTCCTCAACAACGCAAGATATGTCATAAATAATGTACCAATGTAGCCATTAGAAGGCTAACCACCTAGTAAAATGTGCATCAATGTGAAAGCACTCAACTAGAAAAGCTATGATACATGAAGAATCAACTCATGAGGGAAAGAGACCTCCTATAACCTATGTTGCACAGGGACCCGTCCCCCCCAAAAAAACCCGTGTACCCGCCCGCCGTCCCCGCGTTCCGGGGACTTGGGGACCCTTAGGAAACTTACCCAAATTGTTGGGGACTCCATTGGGGACTCGGGGACTTGCTGGCTGTCCCCAAGACGTTCCGGACAGATTTCAGGGATGTTCCGGACAGATTTTGAGGATGTTCTAGGTAGATTTCAGGGATGTTTTTGGGCAGATTTTGGGGATATTCCGGGCATATATCTTCAGTCTTGAAAATCATGGAAATTGATGATTGGACAATAAGATCATTTTTCCCATCCATTATTTTTGTATTGCATTGAATCTAAATCT
>SNQJ01S0148144.1:15420-37324 GCA_010110895.2 Picea sitchensis
CATTGTATTGGCAATTTATGATAAGGAAGTTTTTGCTGGGTTTTCTTCCCCTAGAGGGTTTCCCAGGATAAATGTTGTGTCTCTTGCGAATGTGTATTTCTCAGTGATCTTGTTCTTATGTTGCTCTTATCTATTGAAATGCAAAGAACTATAATAATGGCATAAACATTAACATCCACTAGAAGAGTTCATCACGACAAATCTTGTATTATACTGAAATATTTTATTCTACATGTTTATTTCCTTAGATCTCAAATCTGTTAGCGCTAGCTTATTGCTAAAATTTATGAAAATCACTGAAATATGAAAAAGAAAGAATAAGCAAATCAACACACTGTCCACACAAATGAACACAGCATGTATCATGGGAAACTTGATACGGAAGAAAACTAAACTAGAAGGTGAGGCCTATGCTCTACTCTCTATTCTTCAATTATGAAAAGAAAGTACAAAGAAAGGGGCACTCACTATGGAGTTGCCTTTGGCATTGTGACCTGAAAGGCTACTATAGAATCTCCTACCTCCTCTGCTATGCTCTCAAAATAACACTCTTGGATGCTCTACTCAACTATGGAACAAGTACAATGCTAAAGAACGGAACCCCTTCTCCTCCTAGTGGCCTAATATCTAACATAGCCTGATAGTCGTCTAGGGTTATGGTTTATGCATCCTCAACCCCGAGTTAGTTAGGGTTTTGGACCTCCTAGAATCTTCTTGAAAGTCCCACGTGACTAGCCCCGTGACTAGCCCCACATGTGTGATTAATGGAGGTAGACACGGCATCCGTTCAATACCATGGTGGTCAATGTTAGCTTTTGGGGTAGCTCGGACATGTACTTCTGCATTGGCGGTGCCTGGCATGTGGAGGTGTCTAAGCGACACTCTCTAGATTGTTAAAGTGGCTTTTATGTAATGACTTAAAGTGACTTTGTATGAAGTTGGGTGACTTAACTGATTTAAGTCATCTCAACGAGAGATTAAGTCACAGTCGTTAATCTCAAGAGATCAAGATCAGATCTTGATCGTTGATCACTTTGGAGATAGGGCTTTAGTCATTAGGAGATTATAAAAGAGGATCTAAGGAGAGAGAGGCACACAATGCGTGCATAGGAACAAGAGGGAATCTTGCTCATGTACTTGAGTGGGCAGGGTTGAGGAAGTGTGCAAAGGGGAAGCAAGGAGATAGCAGCCAAGTGAGATAGGCTATTGTTGCATTGTAATTCCTCTGATGGGCCATTATCTCAGGACGGGAGACCAAGATTTTACTTAATAAAATCAAACTCATAACTGTTTTTCCCGCAAGGGTTTTTCCAGGGGTGTTTACCCGAATCTCGTGTGCAGATGTGATTGGTTTTTGTTTTAATGCTTCCGCTATTTATTCGTTAAGAACCTAGTTGTATTGTGATTCAACAAAATTTATTTTTACTCAAAATTAACAATCTGGTGTTAGGTTCAGGAAATTTAACATGGTATCAGAGCTACGGTTCTGAAAGAAGCCAGATTTGCACAGGATCGTGATTTTCGACTGCGGGATTTTTTTTTTTAATTTGCAGCTACAGGTAAAGACAATTAAAAAAGAAAGAAAAAATAGGGTCGAAGAAGGCAACAACTTGGGCAAAAGCGAATGGTTGCATCGAGAGGTGACGACGAAGGTTAGAGATGCCAGTAGAGGAAGAGAATCCGCGGGTTAGTGTGATCGGCAACAGAGAAAGGCTGCAAGAGATTTGCTAAGACCACCAACAAATTCATTGAGTTGCAGTAGGTCGAGCAGTTGTCGGGGGTGGCAGAGGAACTGACCAAGGAGCTGAGGCGACAGCTAGGAACCGCTAGAATCTGCAAACGTGCAGCCGCCACGGTGAAGGAAAAATAATAGCCGCTCAACCAGTCGCCAGCAGAGGAGCTACACGTGAGGAGGAAGATCGTTGTGGCTTTTGAGAGGGAGTTGTGACAGGAGGAGCGGGCAAGGAGGTTCGGCCCGTGAACTTGCTATGCAGAGGCCAAGCGTGGACGTCGAGGAGACTAGAACCATTGTTGTGTGAGAGGTGTAGAGGTCGTGATCATCCATCAAGGAGCAAACGGTTGTATTTTGCTGAGGAAGCAGTCGAACGTGTGCAGAGATCGCGACAGTTATGAGTGGTCAGGCCTATGTGTAACAACTGCAAAGTAGTCATCAGGCAGAGAGACAGTTGGGGCGTGAGTGTAGCGGCCGACCGAGGTGAAGCTGCAGGGTGGACGGATCATGGGCGAAGGAAGTAAGGCAACCGCCAAGCACTGCGGGCACTGCAATCCGCAGGAAAGAGTAATGGCAGGGGGCCAAACAAGCGTGTGTACTAAAGTTTATTGACTACACGCGCTAAGGAGCAACGGTTGGCAGCCAAACAAAGTCGTGGGTTGTGTAGGGAAGGAGCTGGTAGGGAAGAGGAAAGAAGCATCGGTGAAGGAGGCTAGCAACCGCCAGGAGGGCGCAACAATCGCCAAAACAACAGAACCACCCAGCAGCTGAGTGCAGGGGCCAAGAAACCGCAAGCAGCCTAGCAGGGCATCTAGGCAATGGGCAGCCTGCCCAGAAATTTTCAGGCAGCAGACAATTTCCCTGGGCAGCGAGCAGCGAGCCTGGGAAACAGGCTAAGATGGCCAGGCAGCGGCCAAGACAACATCAAGAAGCCCAGAAAAGGACCCAGACTGTAGCAGGAGGCTGTGAGCAGCCTTGGGCAGGGGTCCGACCAACAGGCAGTAGGACTGGGTAGCAGGTCTGGGCAGCCATATTTCAGTAGGTTACCGAGATGGCAGCATTGGGGATGGGTTGTGGACAGTGATTCATCTCGCCATATAACGAGAATGAGGTTGATGTTCCTTAGTGTTTCAAAGAAAGACTCGGACTGATATGTGAAGAGTGGGGTGCGCACAATGCATGCAGTGAAGGGGGTTGGATGTGTCAGATTCTAGCTAGAGTCGGGACTTTCTCTGGAGGTGGCAGGAGTGATGTATGTTCTAGGGTTGAATTTGCTCTCGGTATCAGCCTTGGAGGACATGGGGTATGTAGTTATGTTCGAGGATGGACATGTATTCATACATTCAGAGGGAGCAGATACCTAGGATGCAACACTGAGGCTTGGCATCAGGGAGGGTATGTTGTACAGGGTGTTGGGACAGCCTGTAGTGGGGTCCAAGGGTATCTTGGATCATAGATCAGATCAGAGTGCAGCAGAGGTAGCAGGAGGGTCTTCCAGTTCAGAGAGAGCAGCTACAGCAGCAGCAGACTTGATGGGGTCAGAGATTGATCCAAGAGGAGGTTGTTCCAGAAGTACCTTCCTCTCTAAGAGGGAGTGTTAGCTTTTGGGGTACCTCGGATAGGTATTTCTGCATTGGCGGTGCCTAGCATGTGGAGGTGTCCGATCAACACTCTAGATTGTTAAAGTGGCTTTTATGTATTGACGTAAAGTGACTTTGTATGAAGTTGAGTGACTTAAGTGATTTAAGTCATCTCAACAAGACATTGAGTCACAGTCGTTGATCTCGAGAGATCGAGATCAGATCTTGATCGTTGATCACTTTGAAGATAGGGTTTTAGTCATTAGGAGATTATAAAAGCAGATCTAAGGAGAGTGAGAGGCACACAATGAGTGCATAGGAGCAAGAGGGAGTCTTGCTCGTGTACTTGTGTATGAGTGGGTAGGGCTGAGGAAGTGTGCAAAGGGGAAGCAAGGAGATAGCAGCCAAGTGGGCTAGGTTATTGTTGCATTGTAATTCCTCTGATGGGCCATTATCCCAAGATAGGAGCCTAGGATTTTACTTAATAAAATAAAACTTAGAACTGGTTTTCCCGCAAGGGTTTTTCTAGGGGTGTTTACCCGAATCTCGTGTGCAAATGTGTTTGGTTTCTGTTTTAATAGTTCCGCTATTTATTCGTTAAGAACCTAGTTGTATTGTGATTCAGTAAAATATGTTTTTGCTCGAAATTAACAATCTGGTGCTAGGTTCAGGAAATTTTGAAGTCAACAAGGTAGGACAACTTGTGGGAGGCATAACTTCCGCATACAAGCTCTGGTTGAGGTGATTTTCGCACCGTTGGAAAGGTCCCAGTGTGTAGAAAAGCTCAGACAGGTACTTCTACATTGGCGATGCCTGGCATGTGGAGGTGTCTAAGCGACACTCTAGATTGTCAAAGTGGGCTTTTATGTAACGACTTAAAGTGACTTTGTATGAAGTTGAGTGGCTTAAGTGATTTAAGTCATCTCAACGAGAGATTAAGTCACAGTCGTTGATCTCAAGAGATCGAGAACAGATCTTGATCGTTGATCACTTTGGAGATAGGGTTTTAGTCATTAGGAGATTATAAAAGCAAATTTAAGGAGAGTGAAAGGCACACAATGAGTGCATAGGAGCAAGAGGGAGTCTTGCTCATGTACTTGTGTCTAAGTGGGCAGGGTTGAAGAAATGTGCAAAGGGGCAGCAAGGAGATAGCAGCCAAGTGGGCTAGGCTATTGTTGCATTGTAATTCCTCTAATGGGCCATTATCCTAGGACAGGGGCCCAAGATTTTATTTAATAAAATCAAACTCAAAACTGGTTTTCCCACAAGTGTTTTTCCAGGGGTGTTTACTAGAATCTCGTGTGCAAATGTGTTTGGTTTCTGTTTGAATGCTTCCGCTATTTATTAGTTAAGAACCTAGCTGTATTGTGATTCAGTAAAATTTGTTTTTGCTCGAAATTAACAATCTGGTGCTAGGTTCAAGAAATTTAACAGTCAACAAGGTAGGTCAACTTGTGGGAGGCATATTCCGCATACAAGCTCCGGTTGAGGTGATTTCCGCACCGTTGGAAAGGCCCTTGTATGTAGAAAAGCGTCAAAGGGCTAGAAAGTATGCTTGCAAAAAAGGTTTTGACCCAAAAATGTCGTTTGATGCCTCAAAATGGCTCGAGAAGGTTTCGGACCCCAAATTTCCAAACTGGGACCTACAACTAAAATGGGCCTTGCAAGCCAATTCCTCCAATTTTTCCACCCAAAAAGTACCAAGATAGATGAAAAATTATATAATGATCCAATCCAAATCACGGCAACATCGGGGAAAATATCAGAAAATATTAGCAAACTTTAAAAATTACAAAAATATGTTTTTTCAATTTTTTAAACATCTAAAGCAACCCCCTCCCTCTAGCACTTTTATAGGCAAAGGTAGCAATGAGTAGCACCTTCGTTCTCAATCCACTGCTTTCCCTTTTAAAATGAGCAAAGAAATCCCCCCAAAAAGATCTCTTGAATCAGTCGATATATTCCATCATCTCACAATATTTTCAAAATATTGTGATATATTCAAAATTTGAAAAATATCGTGATATATTGAGGTGATAATATCTCCACCTTGGAAATCTCATGATTTCGACATTGTGATATTTGTAACAAAGATACTGACCACTAATCCTACTTGAACAACAAAATGATTGTTATGCAAAAGAGACTCATTAACAATATACAAATGCTATATGGTCGGTAAGTACTAAGAAGTCTCCTGATTTTGGTATCATTGGATCAATAATAAGATAAATTGAAAGTTAACAAAATATCAGATATATATTCAAAACAGATTAAACAGTCTGATAAGCTAGCTAATTATTGTTTATTGAATGAATCCAACAAATCATTTAAACATGAAAAAGGATGCTAAAATATGCTATGATTATTGTAGGATGAACCATGAATATGAAGACAATACATCCTGAATGAAGATAATATGTTTCCAGTAGGATTGTAAAAGAAAGGTTGATGTGTTAAAAAAAGAAAACATTAGAAACAGGGGAAATGCAAATCAGAAGTCCTTGCATACTAATTGAAGAAATTGGGAACCAATTATTGGGAACCAATTTCTCCGGTGTATTCATGAATTCAAAATACCCAGAGTCAGTATTGGGCAAGCTTGTCAGACTTGGGCTCAGGAATGACTAGGAGGTGTTCAGTAACTTGGAAAAATCGGCACCAGTGTGGAGAATAACTCGACCAATAACTCGGCACCAGTGTGGAGAATAACTCGACCAATAACTCGGCACCAGGCTCGACAGTCAACTGAGTCACAATGAAATTCGAGTCAGGTCACTCAACATCAAACAAGGGGTCAGCCAACTCGGCACCAGACTCTGAGGATCAGCCAACTGAGCACCAGACTACCGACTAGCAAGATTCACGAGTCACTCAGGCTAGAGTATGAGAGGACAAAATCTAACCATAAAATAATGTAGAAAAATAGATGGAGAGGAAAAGACTTAGAAAACCGCCTTTGGTGTCAAAGGCATCTGATTAGCAAATAAAAACTCCTTAATGAACAATGTAACATTATTTCACCTGAATGGCATAGAATAAGCAAATGTGCACCTCCCATAGCTCGCAATTGCTCCTCTACCTGAAGAGCATGTTCCAGACAGAATACATGCGGTCTCATGAAGCCTTTGCAAGGTTTCCACAGTGGCGATGTTCTTCCCTTCCCCATTGCTGTAACAGGAATATTTTCTTGAAAAGCATGTCCTGCTGCAGACACTAGCATATTGCCCTCTGCTGTTTTAGAAGTCCGTCTATTATGATGAGCATCTTTACGTGAAGCATTAGTCATGACAGGCATAAACACAATGTCTGAATCTTCTCTAATGTTCTCATTCAGATCATTTTCTAAAGGGAGTTTCTTGGCTGCATGTTGGTCATAAATAGATGGCTCTTCAGAATAGCTTGTAGAGAAATCTCCACCACTTTCGTCAACAACAGGGCACACCTCAGGACGCTCAGTAATACATTTAGATACTATACCGGCATCTAATATAGAAGTATTTCTGTCTAGTGTGGAAACTGTCAAGTTCTTGACCTCTTTTACAGAGGAAAATGTTATGCTGGGAATGCCTTCATTGATTTCAGAAATCTCTTCAGCAGTCACTCCAAATTCAATTTTTCTATCACCAGACTGATTACTTGGTAATGCTTCGCTCCCAGCAGTCTCTTTGACTGAAGTCTTACATAGTGGGGGAGTTAGAATTGACTGCTCTAGCAAGTTACTGGATTCCGGTGAAAATAATTCATGGCCAATGACATGGAGATCCCCATGAATGTCTGTTACAGATTCAGAAACAGATGCCCTCTTTTTTGGAGAATGGCTCAAAGACAGCAGAGACCCTTTCTTGAAACCTGTATTCTGCTTCAAGATTTCACAAAAAGAATCATTCTGCCCGGAATGTACGATTCCTTTGTCAGTCCCTTCCATAGAAATTTTACTAGCTGATCCAGGTGAAGAAAGATGAGAGTTTTCTTTTAGAATACTACTCTTTGAATGATAGTTACCAGCCAAAGGTGCAATCCCAGTAATGTCAACATTATCTAATGCAACATCTCGCTCTTCATGAGTGGGATGGCATTCACCATTTTTGACAATATTATCCAGTTCATCAGAATCTGATGCATCATTGTAAGTGGCTGCCAGAAGATCCAGTGCCGATTGCACTTTTACTGAAGAAATAGGGACTGAAAATGCATTTGACATAGATCTGTTTATGAATTTTGATGAACTATCAGAAGCCTCATTTTGATTGTCAATTTTGGAGAAATCATTAGGGCATTTGTGGAGTGATTCTATGTTCAATGCCACATCCCTGACAATCCAACTATTATTCTGAGCTGCATGAGAACTTGTGCTTCTACCAGATAAACTAGCAGATGAAGAAAATTGAGAACTTGAATGATTCTGGAAATCATACTCTCTTTTGTTATTAATCACATTCTCAGAGCAAGCAACTGCACTGTTACCTTCAGCCATGGGTTCCAATATTGCCTTGCATTCCTCCAGCGATTTTTCACTGCAGAGGTTCAAAGCCGATGCATTCCTGAGCTTTAACTGACTTGAAAGATTCATGACATTGAATTTGGGCCTTTGAATTGCTGAAAGATTATCCATTTCTGTATCTTTTGTAGGCCGAGCTGCATCAAATTCAGACTCACTGTACGGAATTTTTATTTTGCTAAAATCTCCTTTACCATCTTTGGTTGAGAGTTCTGTTACAACACATTGGAATTCATAATGCAAATAAGTACAATAAATCTTCCATACAGTTATGCAAAAATATGGTTTCACTGAATACAAAACCAGGATCAGCAATTTGTCTAATCTTACCAACAGAAAACCCTGACTGTCCATATGCATGTCTGTGCATATAGAGATTTTGCATAAAATATCAAGAAGGCAATAGAATACAAAGAACAATTTTACTTTACTGGATTAAGCCTTCACTTTTAGAATTAACTAAATCTGTAGTTAGAAGGAATAATATGGAGGCGTCTAATGCTTTTAAGCTATTACCAAGAATGGCAGCATCAACCAATGACAGAATAATCAAATAATAGATGATTGCCAGAAAATGCCACATCTGGCAATCTATTCCCAACAACACAAGAAGTTTGGTGGTAAAAGAAATTCATGTGTATCCACAGGATTTGCAAGTTTATTCGCACATTCACCACCTCCATTTTGATGATTAACACAATGGGATGCCAAAGCAATTGGTGCTTCAAGAAGAAAATCCATGTTGCAAATGTCCACAGAATAAAAATGAGTACAGGAGAAAGAGCATCCTTTACCTTTCCTTACAAATTTATCGTCATTTTTATCTCTCTAATCTTTTTCCGCATTAATTTTCTAAGCTATTTTATAGATATGATAAACCGATAGACCACTGTCGCATTCAAAATATAAATCAGCTCCAATATGGTGTCCCTGGGCCCTGGCAATAGGATCACCAGAATGATTCTATTATTTAATATTATTTCTTTGATTTTTTCTTCCCAAACTAGTCTCTTAATAAATTGATAGATGTTATGATTTTCTGTCAAAATTCTAAAAGTTGCTATATTTAATATGTAGTATGTACAGTACTACATGGTGAGAAAGGAAGGACTCGCATCATTGTAGCATCTTTACTGTATTCGGAACTCAATTACACTGTCTTGATTACAATAACAAAAAGTATGTTTGGCAGATGTCTACTACGTTCAAGAATGATGAAAATAGGAAAATGATAACCTTACCTAAACCTGTGCTCTGGTTGGCAGTAATTGCAACTCCGACAGAGGCGACATCTTGTCTTGCAGGGCCTACAGCAGATGCTCCATAATGTTCATCAATAAATTTATAATCGGAAGGCAAGAGATTTCTTGCAGCTTCTTCAGAAAGCTGTATTATTGCCATACATGGGAAGCCCAAAACTCCACAAGCAACACATGCCAGTGTGCCTGAATCAAGATGCATGGAATCATCAGACAAGGAGTCACTATCCAAAGACTGACCTCTCATAGGATTTTCCTGGACACAAGCATCTGCAAACCTATTATTACTGGAGTCGGGCCGTTTTCCCTGTTGGCAATGGTCACCTAAAAAATTGCCAACTCTGATTGAGTCAGATACCAAATTCTCATTCGTCTCCAGGATATTTGGTGGACATAGGCCTTCTTTTCTACCCACCATTATACTGCCATTTGTTGAAGAGTTAGGTGGCAATGCTTCCAAGCAGCTTGCTCCAAATGCAGAGCCACATTTTGCATGAATTGTAGTGGAAAAACATGGAGAATTACTTGAAATATGAGCAGAATCCCAGAGAACTGCGTAGCAAGTGGATTCCTTTTCAAGGAGAACACAAAGCAGGCGATTATTATCAATCATATCGTTTACAAAATGTTTCTTGACAGCTATTTCCCCTTCACCTCTCTTCTTATCTTTTAACCTGGAACTCCGAGGCTCAGTGGGTAAGCTTGCAGGTATCCTGAAAACAGAAATCACATAGCACTTGGTAAGCAATACAGTTACAGATAAAACAATTGTTTTAAGAACCCAATATGATAGAATTACAAAATATAGGCGATCAATAGAGGTGCCGACAGATTGGAGGATCAAACATGATCAGAGAACCAGCACCATAGCTGTCCTAGACTAACAAAAGGCAAGCTTTGCTTATTGTTGAAGTGCTTGGTTCAAAAAAATGGCAAGCAGAGAGTTCTTGCCTGTACAAGTAAACTAATTACTGTTAAAGATGACAATTATATTCAACTTTGTTCTTCTCAAATGGTGGGAATTTCTAAATAAGAAACCATTACAGAGAGAGACATGAATAAAAGTAAAAAGAAAATCAGAAGACATTTGGGAAAAAAACCAGAAAGCATTGCTGGATGGAGACATTCAATGTGTCTCTCACCAAAGACTACAATTTACTGGTAAACGATATCACAGGTAATGGCCATGTAAGACACTGCTATATACATCAGTTGCTCATATCCTGAAATCTTCTTGCTCAAAGGAGTTGGGATCTCTTTTACTGGAATTGGATCCCATAATCCACATGCTATACACAATTCCCCAACTTTTTCAGATTTCCTTCAAGTTTCATGATGAACCATGATATGAGATGATCAATGCTAGTCTCAAAAAGGTCCATATGTTCATTACACTTCATTTTGGTTAAGAATTATTTTTAATCTGATGTTCCACCATGTTTCAGGACATGGGGATGTGTAGAAAGATGCTCCAAATTTCAGGGGACATCAAAAGGAACGTCATGTTCCCTGACATGGGGGACCCTACCCAAAATATTAAATATATAAAAATACAACAAATTGTAAACATGGAAAATAATAAAGAATTTTTATGCAGAATTAATCACAAATTTATACAATTAAAGAAACAATATCCACGATCCAATTGGCAATTACAAAATTTGGAAAATGGTATTTGAAATAGGAAAATCATTTTATTTATCATTGTAAAATTATCAATGTCAAGATCAAAATGAAATACAATGATCCATCACATAATTACATCAATCATCATTAAATAGTAAATAGTCAATACTAACAATACAAAAGACAATCAAAACGAGAAATGGAACAAAGCCCAAGTTACAGTCGAGTTCCAAAGTACTTCAGACCATAGAGTGGTGACACCTTGGGCCCATTCTCAAGAGTGATGAGACCTTTGGCCCATTCTCCCCCTAGAGATCAAACCATATGTTTGAGACCGGTTTGGAGGTGCAGGACAATACACCTGACCACGTAGCCTCATCGCGACAGATGTTTCAGCTCTAGATGAGTTCAGAGCAGGGCACCTCTTGCCCATCGGATCGCCCCCCAACCCCTGGATCGCCCCCCAACCCCAGCAGAGCAGTCAAAGATCTATTCTGAGCTTCTATCCTTCGACCTCAGATGGTAGGATAATTGAGCTTCCCCGCTCCTACATCCCCCCAGGGTCATAGAGCTGGATCTCCCTATGGTACTTGAGGACTCCAACAGTGAGCCAGCACGACCCCCACCCCCTCGCCATTGATCATCTTATCCAGGAGACATTGACCTTATTGGCTTCAATCTTCAGATATTTCTCTCTCGGCTATTATTGAGTTGTCCAACTCCTACCATGAACACTCCCACTTTGTATCACCCACATATGATACTACTATATACACTTTTTCCTTGGTTGTAACTAGACCTAGGGTTTCCTTTCTTTATGATATTCTCAGCATTATCTAGGAGATACGTTTGCACTCCCACATTGTACCCACAATTGTTGTAATCTTCAGTCCCATTGACCTACCTTTGTGGCCATTCGTTGGATATTAATCAAATTATCTTATCTTATCTTCTTATCTTAATGGGCCTCTAATCTGTCCTCTCTATCTAAGTGTTGCAAGAGACTAACAACATCATCTATAGGAAGGTGAAGCCAAGACTAACAACATCATCTATAGGAAGGTGAAGCCAAGACTAACACAACAAAAAGACAATAAAAAAGAGAAATGTAACAAGGTTCCAGCCACTAGCTGCCTTTGATTGGTCCTCTCTATCTCTGTGCCACAAGAAACTATCAACATCATCTACGTGAAGGTGAGGAAAGCCAACCCCAACTTAAATCTAATTGATGTTCTATAGCCCTTGTAAGTTGTATCTTTCTATCTTTTAGAATTTAGGAGTGATCTTGGCACTCCCATAATCCAATGTTGACTGGCTGTATTTTCTAGTCACATTGACCTATCCTTTAGTCATTTCTGGATATTAACAAAATTATCTTATCTTATCCTGTTGTCCACAATTTGTTTTCCTTGAAAGCTTGTTGTTCACAAAATCCAACTTAAGCCTCCTTGATGTACTCAAACTAGCATGTTGTAGGTAAGAAAGAACAAAAGTTAGGGTTTAGGAGGGTTATATAGAAAACAAAAGAAAAGAAAAGGTGAGGGTGCTGGGACCCTACCCTTGCAACAAAGGAAAAAAAGTGCATTTTTAGCTGTTGTTATTTTATGTGTGGTCATGAGGATGCTGCCCTGTCGGGGGCATGACAGAGTTTCCCCAAGTACCTGGAGCGTCCCATTTTTATAGGGGGCATCCCTAGCAAAGTCCCCATGTACTAAGGGTGTACAAGGGAAGTTTAGTGCATTCCAACACTTAACTTAATTCAGAAATTTGATTTTCCAACTAGCATATTGACCTAGGATCTTTAAATTTTTATTATAAACTAGGTTACCATCATTTCTTTGCTTGCTGAAAATTAAAACTTAAATTTTCCGATTGTTGTTTCATAAATTTTTCACATTCAGAAATTTATTTTCAGCATTGCATTTGCCTAATAAACTTAATTCTTGCATCATAATTAGACAAAATTTTCAATCCCACATTCTGGAAATTGCATACTATTCTGTGTCTTAAACTAATTGCCATTTGCAGCAATTAATTTATCGCAGAAAATTCAATTTCCGAAATTGTTTGAGGTCTGAATTTGCATCTTGAGATCATAGTTTAGCCTCAATTTGCAAGGAAAGCATTCTGGAATTTGCATTTAAAAGTTTCATTAAGAAAATTCTGCATTTTGCATCTAAATCTTAACGCAAAAATTTATTTCCAAAATTGTGTTCGAGCATTTTACTTTCATTTATTTCACTTTACTTGCTCAATTCTTTTAATTCATTTTGTAAATCCGAAACAAAACTTCATCATAAGAACATTAACTCTCAGATTTGAAGCAAGCCTAAAGACATATTACAAACTATTATAAACAAGACTTGCAACCTGGTTTGGAACCTTTACTTACACCTCCATTGGAAATGCATTAACCAGATTCCTAACCAAACACATTGGTCCATTAAAATATCATTGATACACTTGAACCAATTGGACTTAGATTTTCTGTAGGGACACCCCCTTGAGTTGGAGAGAAACCAACCAAAAGAGAGAGGAAGTGCTAATATGCTGACAGTGGGTAGTCTTTCTTAGTTATACAAACTAACACCTTGTGCTTGGGACTTTCACACATTAGGGGTGCTAGCTTTTGTTGTAACGTTTTGGCACCGTTGTCGGGGAGTAAAGTCCTTTCTTCCTGAGTTCAGAATTCTTAGATTCATTAACCTTTGATGAGTATCAAACCACAACTTTAGACTATTCATATTCATCTGGTGACTCCATCAAGTGAGGTTGTGTCCATGAGATATCATAGTAGGACTTCCTCACGAAGCCTTGTTCACTCTAATCTAAAACCTGAAAGATATCTTAGAAGAAGGGTAAACAAGAAGAAACTCTCAAACAGTTCAAACCTTGACCACATAGTGTTACACATTATTTTGGTCACCCCAGTGATCAACTGACGACATGTGCTTAACTCACTTCCATGTTCCCTGAAAATATTAAAAGAGACTTTCTCCAAAAGAAAAGTGGTTTGTTTTTCCTCCTTCAAAAACTATGACAAGGAAGATCATCACACCCTGCTCTATGCTTGGGGTGTGACGATGCTTGATCGTCGCACTCTGCACCAAAGATGGACTGCGGTGTCGTCACAGGCTGCCTGTACATAGGGTGCGACGATGCTTAAAGCAAGGGAAAAGTCAAAATTCACAAATGTTCTAGAAGGGAATCTTCTAGAAGATGAGGTGGCCTCCGATCGGTTTGGATCTTACTCGCTTCTCTGATTTAGCGGGATCATCCTAATCTCCTCATCCATCCATCTTTCAACTTATATAAAGAAGGGATCTCTCATGGAAAAGGCTAAGGTTTGCATATGCATGAAGAATTCTGCTATAGATTATACTTGAGATAGCTTTGCTTTAGCTCTCTAAGTCAGATTGTGGATCTTCTTCATCAAGGCATTGGAGAAAAGGTGTGTGTGTTGGAGCAAAGAGCCATTGAAAGGGATCTTGCAGCATCAAGGCATGGGTTGTATTCTCCACTTTCCATTTTAATATAATACAGCAATACATTTCTTCCCTATAAAAGTGTCTTGGCTTTTATTGTATAACTCCTTGATCTTATACATAGAATTCATTGGAATATATATATCTTTGTTCTATCTCTCTTTGTTGGTTTGTGCTTCTTAAACAGGTTCACCATCCCGCAAATCCAAAGATGGAGCGACAAGGACAACACTAGCGAGGATCAAGCCTCATTTAAAAGGTATGTCTCTCATTCCTCTCTAAACTAGTTTATATGACAATGAAGTCTAAGGTGAAGTTTGTATTATGTCTTGTTTTGTTCTAGCTTTCTGTGGAAGTTAGGGAGATTAGTTTGTGTTCGCACTTACCGATTTGTCCAATAACAAAATTGGTGACCATACTGGAGATACGACCTCATTTTGGTTTTTTGCTTCTTATTTGCTTTTAGCCTACCTTCTTTTGATCAATTTCATTCTCTGAGTCTGTGGGTGATCCATCTTGACTCTCTGGTCCTGAAAGTTCATTGAGAAATTTTGTCATTTTTCCCATTTTTCTTTTTATTTAGAGATCATCGCATTGTGTCCTATTGATAGCCTGCGACGATTCCTTGTCGTCGCATTCTACTTGTGCAGGCCAGAGCAACGACGTCGCACTGTACCTTGTTGACAGCCTGCGACGATTCTAGATCGTTGCACTATACCCCTCTGCAGCCTGCGACGATTCTAGATCGTTGCACTATACCCCTTTGCAGCCTGCGACGATTCCTGTAGGAATCGTTGGGTGACAATCAAATTTCTTTTCTTTGCCCAATTTTGTCTTTACTACCTGGGATGAACTTTTGACACTGGTGAATGATTGGTTTACAACTTTTAAGCCGGAGTTTGATTGATTTTCAAGGATTGAAATTCTTCTTTACAAGCTTTGCAAATTTTGTTTCTTGACTTCTTGTCACAAGGGTATAATCTCTGGATTTTGTTCCTGGGTGCTTGTTTGATAAGTAGTCCTTGATTTCTTTTGAGTTTTGGATTGTTTTTACTTTCTGGATTGTTGACTGATTAAGAGACGATATTTGTTTGCATTCGACAAAAGGTTTGCTTATCATTTCATTTTGTGTTTGCATTATTAGTTTGATTTGGGAATAGTGTTGAGAGTGCAATAGTTTTCTTAGACCATTCTTTATTTTCTTCATTACATCTCTGTTCTGATTTGAAAAGGAAAGAACTGAAGTTTGTTATTCTCTATAGTAGTCTTTGTAAGAAATTTTTGCATTCATATATTTGTGGAAAAGATAAATTTTGAAAAGTTCATAGCTTTGATTGTTTGGAATTCATATCATTCAAAGATAGAGAAATTGTGCTTGATAGCTTTTGTATTCTGGAAAAGAGAAACCTTCTCCCTACTATAATTAGGGTTCATTGAATGAAACGTTTGTATTTCATCTCTTCTTGCATCTTATTGGGTCAAGGTCAAATATATCATCAGTTTCACTTCTATTTCCCTTTTGAGTAAACAACAACCTTTAAAATACAGCGTAATTTTAAAATCTATTAGCAACTTTTATTTTCTAGAACTTCTCTACACCAACATTAGCTAGGATAGCACTTTGGAATAGGTTGTAAGGCACTCTCCAAAGCATCAAAACACACAATAGTATCTTGTGATAGGGAGAGTACAAATCCAATTGCTACATTTTGTCTTGGAAAGCCCTTCTAACACAAGGGTCAATCACGAGGTCGCATTAGGACCGGGAAAGTTACTCACTCTGCTTTGTTGGTCTTGGTGTAGAGATTGTGCGTATTATTGGGGGTCACTTGAGAAGAAAATCCGATGAGGACCTTCTCGAGTTGATTTTGGGCTTAGATACCCTGCCCTTGCGCGTGGATCGGACTGTCAACTGTTTTCCTAGGCATCATTGTCGTAATTGGTAACCTTAGTGGCCTATCTTTTTAGAATCTTTACACGAGGTGACTGTGGAGGCGCAAGTCTTCACGGTACCTGGAATCGACATTGGCCAAACTCACTCGGGCTCCTTGGAGGGTATACCCACAATTGTGTGTGGGAGCTTGCACCAGGGTGTAAGCCCGTTAAGCAGGTCGTCAACATAACTTTTCCACCCGCTTTATCCCAACCCCTTCTTGTCTTGATTTTGCGACGTTGGATTTCATCACCAACTAGTGACTTCGAAATAAGAAGGTTTGTTTGCGTGTCTGATATCTAGATTTTATTAGTGAGTGTTGTTTGTTTCTCTAGTTGGCCATAGCTTTCTTTCATTCTTTATTTGGTGCGGCCAACATCGACCCTCCCTGTTCACGTAGGATGCAAGGGTTACCTCCGAAAGATCCGAAAGAATATACTCCTTTGCTTCCTAACTCACCAGAGGGTTCTCCTGAAGGAGCAGTCAATAACGACGTAGTCTCTGAAATAGGAAGTTCTACTCCATTGGAGGAATCTATGCTTCCCGTAAATCCGTTATTGAGTGTTGTACGAGATCCACTTTTGCTCTGGATAAATTCATCGGGAGACGTTGTTGCTGAAGATTATACTGGAATACCTACTAGACCTCATGCAGAGTTTGGTGTAGACGATCCGCTCTTTTAGAGCGAGTCATTTAGAACTTCGGTTCATACTGCTGGAAATTTTGATCCTAGCTCTTTTCGTCCTATGCGTTCTCTTTGGAGAACTTCTTTGGGTGAAGATATTTTTGAAAAACTAGGAATGAGTCATCTACGCCAGAGGACCTCTAATCAACCTATGGCATCACATACGCCTGTGACTTCTACTGCCTACACAATACCCTTAGATCATTTTACTGGCACGACCAGTAATGTTGTCACAGTCTCAGACCAATTGTTGGTTGGTTCTCATACAATTCTTCCTCTCCAGCTCGCTGGCTCTACCATGGTCCCACAAGCTACGCATGTTTCTGCCGAAAGTGCAGTAATCACTCAAGCTCCTATTGGAACACCACTTCCTCTTGGACCAAATCCGTCGCTTCCACCTGGGTATCACGCTCTAAATACGTCTATTGTTAATCTTGCCCAGAATCCGTCTGGAAGGGCTAATCTTTTTGTTCCTCCTGGGTATAATGTTGCTAGTAGTTATGTTCCTACACCTACCTAGGTTCTCTCCAGGGGGCCTAGCATTCCTCCTCCACCATCACCTGGAGGATCTAACCGTCCTAGCCCAATTAGCTCCAATCAAATTGGAGGCACAAGTCATTCTGTCACTTCTGGTTTTCAAATTCCTGTTGGAGGTCAACCTCAAGTTGGGGGGCAACCCCAAGTTGGGGGTCATAACCCAATGTATGGGCAGTATATCCCAAGATTACAGACTCAACCTTGGAAATTTCCTCTCCAAGGAAATCAACAACCACCTGGGGGGCAACCTCCTCAAGTTAATTCTTTTGTACCCCCTAATCCCGAGAAACCATATCTAGGTTTTATGAATCCTACCTGGGGTCAAGGTTTTCAGTCTAATACTCCTTCCCAAGGAAGATTACCCAATCAACCAACTCAAGTTGGCTATTTGACTCAAAACCCTCCACCACCGAATTTGACAAGACCCTCTAACTATCCACAGATTGCTTATGGTCCTACTGCTATACCTACGAGACAACCTCCTCAAAATTACCAGTTTCCTCAAGTGAACAGACAACTACCATTTCTTGTTGTTAGCACCAGAAGTCACCCATGGATTGCAGCAGGGATGAGCCTGATACCCATCAGTTTGTATGTCACAGTAAACAGGTTTAAGGATGGTCTAATGGATGGAGTCTCAAGACTGTATCGTTTTAACTCGGAAAACTGGGTTGGAGATGCGTAGATAAGTGAGGTCTTGATCTAACTTAAGCCAGTAAAGTTGTATAGTGGTGAGTAGGTAGAAGGAAGGTGAGAAAGTATAAAGGTCTTCTCTGGACATCCGGTCTTCCAGCAGCCTTTGGAGGAAATGTCTCAGATACAAGATCCTCTTGGATCTGAAAACTTTAAGAAACTGAAAACGCTGCAACTACAGATATAGTCAAACCTACACTATACTATAATCACAGCACCCTACTGGATCCTCCATGCCCGGGCTTTCAGAGTTAGAAGCAAAATATAAAGAAAGGAGTTGGCTGCCATTAAACAAGAAGTCTCAAGGATCAGTTCATAACCAAAGAACCAGAGTCCTCCTCAAAAACATTACAATCGGGAGCTTAGCTCTACCATCCACCCTAACAAAATGGCAAAAATGCCTACATATACTTAGAACTGGCTCTGCTGCTGGAGGCATGATCATGTCATGAGTTTAAGGCTTTGCGTTGATGAGTTTCTCTGTTGGGTTGCGCATGCAGACGTTGGTCAGACTGTCCATGCAGTCTTCTGTCGGGCGCAATCTCTATCAGTTCGGACTGACAGCTTGCCTCTGCGCTTTGTCCCTTTCTAGCCTTCTATTTATGGAAGGAAACAATGTCTCACCCACCTTCCATATTTACATTAACTGCTCCCTCGGGATCTGAGTGAGCGGAGTCAACTTCTGCGCTTCAAGACGTGGATGTCTTCCCTTTGCCTTATGTGCCTTGTTGGATACATGCGAGGAAGACTGGCTGGCGACCGTGGATATTGATGAGGAGGAACGAGTGAGGCAACGACTATGGCTTCAGCAGGATATGACACATGTTCGATGGCCGGGTGGAAGGTTGTGGCAACGATGCGGCGGGTACAGAGGTGTTAGAATATAGAAGATGGTGTGCTCATTTTACCATTGACAATACCTTCGTCACCCAACCATAGGCCGAAGCCTCCCTCCGAGCACCTTAACCTTGACTGAGAATTCCTCCGGAAGCAAACCCTAGGCGAGATGGCCAAACCAAAGAGTAGCGCACCTTTCCCCAAGGATAGCCCATCACAAAAAGTTGATCAGATAGTCCAAACCCTAGCCAAGAGATATTCAAGCCAATACTGAAAACTTGTTGTTGTTGCAGCTGCACCAACAGCTCTCCTCCAAACCTGCGCACAAGACTGCAACTACAGTGCGCACCAAACTGGGAACTGCAATTATGAGATGTCACAAATGAGAACTGGCGCCCTATATTTATAGTGATTCTGCCAGTTTTGTTGGGGCCGACTTCTCCTTCTGGATAAGTGTCTGTTCAGTATATTATTATTATTTCTAGCTGACTTCTTCTCTTGGAGGCTAATAACCTAATATAAATTATTTTCTTGAGCCGACAAGGCTTCTAGGGTTATTAGCCAACTCATTAGGGTTTCTCTTGCTTCCCAAAGTCTTCTATTCTCGTCAGGTTCACACGTGGAGGTAAATACCTCCCGCAGCTACCATAATATTAACAAGAGGGTGTGGTGGCGAAGGGAGAGTGGGGACGATCATATAGATGGAGATGACATGGGAGACAGATGACGGGAGGTGAGAGGTGGAGGCAAAAAAGGGGATGTGACATGAGGCGGGGAGTGGAATACACACGGCAGGTGGGGATCTAGTGAGGAGGGACGCTGACACAACGACAGAGAAGGGACAGGTAAGTGGAAGACAAGTGTCAGCGGGAGGTGAGGGCGGTAAGCGGAGGAGGTAAGTGATATATCGGAGGGGGGTGTAGGTGGTTAGAGGTTTAGCGCGGAGGGGGTCCAATTTCATGAGGAGGCGCCACGATAATGGGGGGGGGGGCGCAATTCAAAACCACCATATCGTACCCCCCCCATTAAAGGCAGAAAGGCGGGGGGGGGTCTGGTATGGAACCTACGTCGTAGATCTAAGCGCGCAGATCTTGACCGCTCGGATCTACGCGCTCCTTAGCATGATGCGTCGGGGCATAAAACTTAGGATAAGTGGGTTTTTTTTAACCCATTCTTGCCGCTTTTTAGCCAAAGGGGGGGCATTTCTTAGGAAAACACCCCCTTACAAACATATGTGATAACATTAGACTCCATGGGGGATGGCTTGCTCCCTGCGAGATGCCAAGAACTCTTTTGCAGCTTCAGTGCCTTGCTGTTGGGTTATGGGGTCACTTACTAAAACCAAAAATCAAACAAGGAAAACAATATTTACAATTACAAGGGAGCCACTTATGGCTCAAGTAAAACATTTCTTCAGGAAATGCCCATTCACAGGGCCATTGAAGACTTCCTCGCCCTCCAAGCCCTGCAACCTGTAAGTATTTATTGAAAATACTTCAGAGATAGTGAAAGGCTCGATCCACAGGGCTTCAAATGTGTTGTGCTTTCCTCTGTCCTACCTAGGTGTATCCCATTTAAGCACTAGATCTCCCAGCTGGAAATATTCTTTTCTGCTCTTCCTGTCAAAGGCTCGCTTGATCCTTTGTTGACGGTCATGAGCTTTGTCCATCACCTGCTCTCTGGTCTGCTAGGCTTCTACTTGTTGAAGAATTCTTCTGATCATATTGTCAGGTTCTCCTTGATAATCCTGAAAGAATTTCGCTACGGGTAAAGCCAGCTAAGAAGGAAAAACAGCTTCAATCCCATAAACAAGTTAGAAAGGGGAGATGCCTATAGATCTCTTAGTTGTCACTCGATCAGCCCACAGGGAAAATTTGAGCTTTGAATCCCATGCCTTCTTATTGTCTTCTAATAGTCTTTTAATAAGCTTGATCAAACTTTTGTTAGAGGACTCTGCCAGTCCATTGCCTTGGGGATAATAGGGAGTGGAGTGAGTTAATGAAATCCCAAACTGCTCACAGAACTTGATCAACGGCTCAGACTTGAAGGATGCAGCATTATCAGTGATGATTCTGCTAGGACAGCCAAACCTTGCCATAATATCTTCAAGAAAACCAATGATCACCTTGTGTGAAGCGCTACTGGCGGGGATAGCCTCTATCCATTTGGTGAAATAATCTGTTGCAGTTAAGATCCACCTGTTTTGACCACTTGAAGCAGGATGAATTTCCCCAATGAAGTCCAACCCCCATTGTTGAAAGGGCCCTAAAGCTACTATAGGCTTTAGTGACAAAGATTTGAGTTGTTGCTCCTTGAGAATTTTTGACATTTGATACAGGCTGTGATCTTTCCACAAACATCAGTCAATAAAGTGGGCCAGTAGTACCCAGCCTTGAGAAATTTGTAGGCTGTGGTCTTCCAGAAATGGTGTCCCCCACATAGGCTGCTATGAAAATTAAACATAATTCTTTGGGCTTCCTGTGGGTCTAGACATCTCAGAATCACTCCTAGAGGCTCTTTCCAATACAAGACCTAGTCAATAAGGCAATACCTAACTGCTTTAAGCTTTAAAGCTCTTGCCTTGCTTTTTCGCATATCATCAGGGGACCTCAACTTCTGCATAAAAAACATAATATCTTTATACCAGGTGCATTATGCCAATAGAGGGGTGCCCTGAGGATTTTTATCAGTGAACTCATCTTGCTAACCCTGTGAGCAGGTGTTGATGAAGTTTACCCCCAAAGCTCTGCAATTAGATTCAGCCAACAGCGTGGCTAAACCTTGGCCTTTAACTAGCTTGGTGGGTTTTATTTCCAGATCAAACTCAAGGATTTTGGCAATCCACTTGCTCCTTCTTCCATCTATGTCGAGTTGAATGAGAATATCCTTCACAGCAGCTGAAGGGACATATGCAATAACCCTTGAATGAAGAACAAAGATCCTGAAAGCTTTAAGGGCTTTCACCAATGCATAGGCTTGCTTCTCCATGATGTCATATCTCATCTCTGCATCTCTCAGTGACTTGCTAAAAAAGCA
>SNQJ01S0148145.1:11192-34819 GCA_010110895.2 Picea sitchensis
TGATTAAATTATAAAAAAAAATTAATAATTTTTTTTAATAATGGAAACTCTAATTTTATGTGATGATTTTTTTATTTTTTTTAATAATGTAAACTCTAATTTTATGTGATGGAATTTATGTAATGTGAAAATTTAATCACATTAACATTATATGTTATCATTTATGTGTTATCATGGAAACTATAACTTTATAAAATATAATTTATGTAATGTGAAAATCTAATCACTTTAATTTTTTTAATTTTAAAATTTTATGTGATGTGATGGAATTTGTGTACTGTGAGAATCCAATAACTTTGGAGAAGTTTCTTATGGAAGTCCTCATTACTCTATATGATGGAATTTATGTACTCCCACAACTTTGGGGAAGTTTCCTTGGTGATCATAACTTTCTTGAAATTCATGTATTGTGAGAATCCAATAAATCTAACCACTTTAATTTTGAGATGTGATGGAAACTCTAACTTTATGTGATGGAATTTATGTAATTTGAAAATCTAACCATTTTTATTTTATGTGATGTGATGGAATTTATGTATTGTGAGAATCCAATGGAATTTATGTAATGTGAAAATCTAACCATTTTGATTTTACGTGATGTGATGAAATTTATGTATTGTGAGAATCCAACAACTTTGAGGAAATTTCTTGGTGCACATAACTTTATGTGATGGAATTTATGTAATGTGAGAATCCAATAACTTTGGGGAAGTTTCCTGTGAAAGTGCTCATAACTCTATGTGATGGAATTCATATACTGTGAGAATCCAACAACTTTGGTTAAGTTTCTTCTCATGGTGCTCATAATTTTGTGATGGAATTTATGTACTATGAGAATCCAATGAATCCAACCACTTTAATTTTATGTGATGTGATTGAAACTCTAACTTTATGTGATCAAATTTATGTAATGTGAAAATTCAATCATTTTAATTTTATGTGATGTGATGGAATTTATGTAATGTGAGAATCCAACAACTTTGTAGTAGTTTCTTAGTAACTCATAACTTTATGTGATTGAATTTGTATACTATGAGAATCCAATAACTTTGGGGAAGTTTTCTCTCACTTTATCTAATGTGATGTGATGGAAACTTTAACTTTATGTGATAGAATTTATTTAATGTAAAAATCCAATCATTTTAATTTTATGTGATGTGATAGAAACTTTAACTTTATGTGATAGAATTTATTTAATGTAAAAATCCAATCATTTTAATTTTATGTGATGTGATAGAAACTCTAACTTTATGTGATAGAATTTATTTAATGTAAAAATCCAATCATTTTAATTTTATGTGATGTGATGAAATTTATGTAATGTGAGAATCCAACAACTTTGAAGTAGTTTCTTTGTGCTCTTAACTTTATGTAATATTATTTATGTTCTATGAGATTCTCCAACAACTTTAGAGAAGTTTTCTCTTATATTATTTAAGATTTATGCTGTGAAATTTATGTAATTTGAGAATCCAACAAAACAACTTTCAAGGTGTTCAAAATCTAAAAATTAAAATTAAATGTTAAAAAAACAAGTGTGACGACTAATTTTTAAAAGTAAAAACAAAAATTAAATGCAAAAATGGAGACATTAATGCATAAAAATGTTGCGTTATGATTTGGACCTCACAAATAACTGTTGTTGTGTTAAGATTTGGACTTCAACATTTGGTTGAATTCGGTAGTCGAATGCAGAGTTACCAGGTAATCAATCATGTGCTACAAATGATAGAAGCATGTTGAATGTATTGAGTCTAACAATGAAGCCTCCTTGAGCTTTTTCATACTTGTAAAGGTCCAACCAGGCTGAATATGTGATCACACTGCCATTTTCTCTTACAATACAATCTTGGTGAAGGTTTTTATTGATGAACAAATTCTATACACAAGATCGTTGTCTTCATATCAATGGGGTTGCACCAGGATCCAATGCTTTAGTTGTTTCAGACGTTTGCTTGGTCGCTTCTCTCTCAGTCTCTGAAAAACTTAAATCCGCTCTAAACAAAAATGTCTCCAGCACAACATTCGTTCAATTATAATACAATATCGTTATATAGCATGAGTTACACCATAGGAGAAGCTTGAAAATATTTGATGCGATCACGAACAATGTTATCAAATTTCCTGTTTTCAGGATTCTCCGCGAAGCATACGTAGTATGCACACACACAAGCTTGTGGCACCGCAATGATGATTCTTGTCTGCAAAATATTTCTTTATAATTAGAGCAAAGCATCTTATAAATTCAATTCAAATTTGAAGCTCAGTAGAGTTTATAAACCGTCGTACAATGCATACCATGAAATAACCAATGAGAAAGGATAGTAAGGAGACTGTGGCATTCAAGCTTTTGTGGGTCGCAAATGTCCATGACCCGCTTACTATCACACACAACGCTCTGCTTGAAACCCCACTGAGAAAACAAATGGGGCTTGTGAGGTCCTGGTTGATTACAGGTTCCAGTCCCCTTGCCTGGAATAAATCCCATGTGTCTTGGGATGCTTTCACAAATCCTTTGATGTATGTTGAAACATGCAAACATTAATAACAATTTCAAATTCGAACTTCTAAAAAGATGAAAACCCCAAGAGATGTTTCCCATATTTGTGGAAGATTAAAACTGGGGGATAACTGGTTAATCTAACCCCTTGAACTTCGTAGTTCAGGTTATACTTGAACAAAATCCCAGTGATTACCAAATCTGATAACGGTCTCCATTACTCCAAGACAACAGTGAGCACAGGAGAACATGAATTCATCCCCTTCTCCCGCTAAATTCAATGACCTTCCCTGCAAACAAAACTTGATCAGCATATACCTATAATAGGAATTATGATTCTTGGAGCTCGAATGCATAGTAAAGTCAAGCTAATTACCAATAGTCACAGAGCTTTGAAGATGGAAACCAAGAATGAACCCAGACTGATGCTTCCCAAAGAGGTGGTTGTAGCTCTTTGTAATGAGATATAGGTGTCTGAGTGCATTCCCATCAGGTAAAACAATGCCATGACTCTCGACACCGTGACGTTCACTATATTTCTCAGTACTTCCATTGTCCATGCCAAACTGACAATAAATCCCAGCACGCTCAGTGCTGCGTACTTCTGGCTAATGGCCCCTAGAACTCCCACAATCCACACAACAATCCAGAGAAATGCAATTAGGGTCACCTAGTAAGATGGGTGGTGCAGGTCCTGGAATTTGGTAATTGGTGTCAGAGCTTTGGGCAACATTTGTGTAGCATATTTTTTCCTGTGAAAAACGAGAATCCATCTAGCATAAGTTACACTGTAAATG
Organism: Picea sitchensis; assembly: GCA_010110895.2. Lineage (NCBI taxonomy): Eukaryota > Viridiplantae > Streptophyta > Pinopsida > Pinales > Pinaceae > Picea > Picea sitchensis. The sequence continues at coordinate 14,490 of SNQJ01S0148145.1, forward strand.
ATATATAATAAATTGTTGCTAACAGTTCTTCCTAAGCTTAATCATCTTGACTATCTGCTCCCCTGGGTTTTGAATTTTACAATACTAACCACATCATTAACCATTCTGCATAGGAACCTCATATATTTTGGAGGATGAAATTCTTTTATATAATAGTTGTACAAATTTTGTGATTGCGATTAGAAAAGGCAAGTGAATTCTATGGTATGGTTGGAGGTGGGGTTTATACTACAGTCTGGGTGGAGGTGGGGCTGATCCAGTATGACTAGTAGCAGATCGAATCCCTGATTGATTGGGGAATGGGAAACGATCATCAAACGATCTTCAAGGTTTTAATGCGTTTGATGGCTACACTGATCAATGATTTGATATTTACTTTGTAACATAAGGAGCATCGATGGCTCATTCGAGGAAAAGGGGTGGTGAAGCTGAAGGTGTGCATATGTATTTGATCTATGATTATTAGTCTCAGAGCAGACTGCAAAGTTACAAGAAGTTGCAAAAAGCTTATGAACTGTCAAGTTGCTTCAAAATCAAAAAGCTTTCTAGACTGTCGTGCTTCAAAATCCCAAGTTACAGCTAAAGGTCACTGTTCGAATTAAAGAACCAAAGTTTGAAGGTGCATTCCACAGTCTTAAGTGGAGAAGGAGGTGGGGCTGATGCAGTCTAAGGTGTAGATATGGATAATAAATTCAGAGTACATGCAGAATGTGGCTAACCTTGCAGGTCATGTGTATATATGTGTGTGTGTGTGTGGGAGCACATGTAGAATTGAAAGATCTGACAAAAGGAATTATGTGCTCACAAAAGAATCACACCCAGAAAATACAGATCCTAATAAACCAGTAAACAAAAATGATAGTATTGACAGAAATCTGACCATCAACAATAGAACTACAGGTGCAAATAGTACAATTGCTTTGTTTCTGAAAACTATTGCATGATGCTTTATTTTTGAAAATAAAAGAGACACATAGTACCTCTGTTACAGACTGTAAATAAACTAAGGGAAACAGAGCATCCTCTGATCCAAAAATGCCCAAGAAAGGCCTCTACAACAGTACACAGAAAGATTTTCTCAAACGAAACATACATACCAAAAAACTGTTTGTACAGAAAATAACCTATCATTTAAATAATAAATTGAAATGCTAATGCAACGGATAGGAAAAGAAACGTGGCAGTGATTGATCAATACATGGAAGCTACGGTTACACAGCTAGAACAATTGAGATAATTGAATGCCGAAAACTCAGGCATCACATTTTTTCAATCTCCCCCTTGATGTCAAGTTTGAGGATTCCCAACTGTGATTTGAGTTTCTCCAATCGATCCTTTGGAAGAGCCTTCGTAAAAATGTCTGCAAGCTGATCTTCAAATTTACAAAATTCAAAACAGAGAAACTCTTGTTGGACAAACTCTCTAATGAAGTGAAGGTGAATGTCAATGTGTTTACTCCCGCTGTGGAAAACTGGATTCTTTGTCATAGAGATTGTGCTTTGATTGTCACAATAAACTTTAATAGGTTTACGAATTTCCATGCCCAATTCTTCTAACAATCTTGCCATCCAAATGACTTGAGTGCTCGTAGATGATGCTGCAATGTACTCTTCTTCGGTTGTAGAAAGAGCAACTGTGGGTTGTTTTTTGTTGCTCCAGGAAACAAGATTTCCTCCAAAAAGAAAAGCATATCTTGAAGAACTTTTGCGATCATCCAAGCTACCTGTCCAATTTGCATATGTGTATGCTACAACATTGAAATTATTAGTAGCATTATAAAACAATACAAAAAAATTGGTACCACTTACATATCTGAGTATTCTTTTAGTTGCTTGCCAATGAGACTCATGAGGTTGATTCATGAATCTAGCAACCAGAATTACAGAAAACATAATGTCTAGTCTAGTAGTGGTCAGATACATTAAGCTGCCAACCATGGATCTATAGAGAGTGGAATCACAAAGAGAAGATTCATCTTCTTTCATCAATTTGCTCCCAACAACAAGAGGAGTACTCATAGCTTTACAATTCTACATGTTAAACCTCCTCAACATGTCTTCAACATATTTGGTTTGACAAATAGATATACCTTCAGTTGTTTGTCTGATTTGCATGCCCATAAAATATTGTGTTTCTCCCAAATCAAACATCTCAAATTCTGATTTCATTTCTTCTTTAAACTCCTTCACAAGTGATATTGAGGTGTCCATAAATATTAAGTCATCTACATACAAGCAAAGAATAATAAAATATGATCCAATGACCTTTTTGTAGACTGCACTTTCAGAAGAACACTTAACAAAACCATGATCATGAAGGTATTTATCAATCCTAGAGTACCAAGCTCTAGGAGCTTGTTTAAGACCATAAAATGCCTTCTTAAGCCTATACACCTTATCTTCTTTACCTTCAACAATAAAACCTTGAGGTTGTTCAACATAAACTTCTTCCTTCAAATATCCATTTAAGAAAGAAGATTTGACATCCATATGATAAACTTTCAACTTTAACTGAGATGTAATGGAAAGAAAAGTTCTTACTGTTTCAAGTCTTGCTACAGGAGCAAACGTTTCCTCATAGTCAATACCTTCTTGTTGCATATACCCCTTTGCAACTAAATGTGCCTTGTGTTTTGAAATGCTTCCATCCATATTATATTTCATCTTGTAAATCCACTTTACTCCAATGGAAGATTTTCCATGAGGGAGTTCAACTAACTCCCATGTGTCATTTTTTTGTATTTGAGACATTTCATCCTCCATTGCTTGTACCCATGGCTCAGCAAAACAAGCTTATTTAAAATTGACAGGCTCAACATTTGCATAAGAAACAAGAGCAAAATGATCATTAGCATACCTAGATGTCTCATATATCTCTTTCAAACTTCTTGTTTTTCTAGGAGGACTAGATGGAGGCGTTGTTTGAGTATCAACTTGAGATCCAGTTGACAGAGAAGATGAAGATGAATTTTATGGAGAACTCCTTGAAGGTGAGCCTGCATTTCTTACAACAGAGGGCTGCAAAAATTGATCATTGTTATCAAAAATCAATTTTTCAATATGTGGGGTAAGCTCTTTATCTTCTCCTTCATTCTTCTGATAAACTCCCCCTTAATCAAAGACCACATCTCTACTAACATAAAGTTTATTAGTAAGTGGATCAAAACACCTATAAGCCTTGATTTCTTTTGAATATCCAATGAAAATACATTTCACTGATTTTCCATCTAATTTATGTCTTTGTTGTGCAGAAATGTGGACAAAGCATGCAAACCCAAAAATTTTCAGATGAGAAATAGTTGGTTTTCTAAGAAACCAAGCTTCATAAGGAGTAGAATTTTTTACCATCTTTGTAGGACTTCTGTTGAGGATATATGCAGCTGTATGGACTGCATATGCCCAATACATGTTTGACAAACTCTTTTCTTTTAACATACATCTAGCCATCTCTACAATTGTTTTGTTTTTTCTCTCTACTACTTCATTTTGTTGAGGAGTATATGCAGTAGTTAACTCCTTCTTGATGCCATGTAAATTGAAAAATTCTTTGAATTCATCAGAGGTGAATTCTCCACCTCGATCAGTTCTCAAGACTTTTAAATATTATCTTGATTGTTTCTCAACAAGTGCTTTAAATTTTTGAAAAAAGCTAAAAACTTGAGACTTCTCACATAGAAAATAAACCTAGGACATTCTTGAAAAATCATCGACAAAAAGAAGGAAATATTTGTTTTCTGCAAGGTACAAAGTTTGCATTGGGCCACAAATACCTGCATGTACTAAAGCCAAAGGCTTTGCTGCTCTAAATTGACGAAAAGGAAAGCTATCATTGTGTTGCTCCCCTATTACACAACCTTCACATAATTTGTTACCAGGATTTGTGAAAGAGGATAAACCTCTTACTAAATTCTTCTTTTGTAGCATAGAAAGAGATCCAAAATTAAGGTGTCCTAACCTTTTGTGCCAAATCCAAGACACATCAACTGAGGCCTTCAAACAAGATACATTTGATTCCATTCTCATCAAAAACATCTTATTTTTTGTCATAGGAACTTCAGCAGCTAGGGCAATATTGTTAAAAATCCTACAAAACCTTCCTTCAAAAACAGTCTTGTAATTTTTAGAGTTTAGTTGCCCTATGCTAATCAAATTGTGCCTTAAACCTAGAACAAACAAAGTATCTTGTACATACATAACACCTCCATTCTTTACTTTTATGGCAAGGATACCTTTACCCATTATATATGCTTCATTATCATTGCCAAAATTTACTTTTCCCTTCACACTCTCATCTAACTTTACAAACAGACTTTTGTTTCTAGTCATATGATTTGAACAACCACTATCTAAATACCATGTAAAATCATCTTTATCTTCAAGGAAATTACTTGTAAGAAACAGAGTTTGAGAGATTTCACCTTCTTCCTTGCTGAAATTTGCTTGAGAGGTGTCTCTCTTCTTCTTAAAACAATATCTTTCAAGGTGACCATATTTATTATAGTAGCTGCAATGAAAAATGCCTTTGCCAGAGCTGTTGCTTCTTCCTCTACCTCGGCCACCTCTTCCTCTACCTTTGCCATGACCTCTACCTCCTCTAAAAAGGAGTAGAAGCTTCAGTCATGGCAGATGAAAATTGCTTCTTCTTCTCATCAACTTTCAACTTACTTTGAAAAGCCTAATCAAAAGGTTCCTCATTCTTTTTCAATCTATTTTCATGAACTTGAAGACTACCAAATAAATTAGTAAGGGTTAGCTGAGATAAATCCCTTGACTCTTCTATAGCAATAGTAATTGGATCAAACTTTTTGGGAAGAATTCTTAAAACCTTTTCAACAATCTTCCTATCTTCAAGTATTTCACCATGAGCATGAATAACATTTACAATATTTTGAACTCTAGTGATAAAAAATTCAACATTTTCACTTTCTTTCATAGATAGAGACTCAAAATCTCGTCTCAACATTTGGATTTTATTAATCTTTACCTTGACATAACCTTTATAAGTTTTTTCCAAAGTTTCCCAAGCATTATGGGAAATTCCACATTCTGCAATTTTTGGAAACAAAGAGCTATCAACTCATGTTTGAAGAAGAAACAAAGCCTTAGCATCCCTTTTCCTATTCTCCTTCAATTCTATCTTCTGATCAACTGATAATGCATTATAAGAAGCTTGATCAACTTGATCTATGTACCCTGTAGAAACAAGCATCCATAAATCTTGTGAGATGAGCAAAGTTCTCATCTTCACACTCTAATACTCATAATTTTCCCCACTGAAAAGAGGAATCTAATACTGGACTGAATTGTTATTTTGGGCCATTGTCTCCTTCTGGCTGCAAACAACCACAAACTCTGCTCTGATACCAAATGAAAGATCTGACAAAAGGAATTATGTGCTCACAAAAGAGTCACACCCAGAAAATACAAATCCTAATAAACCAGTAAACAAAAATGATAGTATTGACAGAAATCTGACCACCAACAATAGAACTACAGGTGCAAATAATAAAATTGCCCTGTTTTTTAAAACTATTGTCTGATGCTTTATTTCTGAAAATAAAAGAGATACATAGTACCTCTGTTGCAGACTGTAAATAAACTAAGGGAAACAGAGAATCCTCTGATCCAAAAATGCCCAAGAAAGGCCTCTACAACAGTACACAGAAAGATTTTCTCAAACGAAACATACATACCAAAAAACTGTTTGTACAGAAAATAACCTATCATTTAATAAAAAAATTGAAATTCTAATGCAACAGATAGGTGTCGGCATATTTTACAGGAAGAGTGTGCTTGTCATTGATGGCAAGAATAACAACGACGATGGAAAACGGGAAAGCAACGATGAGAGTTCGAAGATTCAGACTTCGAAGGATATGCAAGGAGTGCACAGATCCACAATTTGGCTAGGTGTCGAAGTGACTCTTTAAGAAGTCAAGAGAGTAGAAGAAGAGAAAGCTCAGAAGAGATAGATATTTCCAAAAGTGTAGACGAGGTCCAAGAGACGGACTCACAGGAGGAGCAAAGGTCGAGACCCTTAAACACTTATAAAACCTTCTAAGTCGGAGATATCAAAAGTTCAGAAGGAAGAGGGACAGTGGTCGTTGGATCACTGATTCAGAGGACCAAAAACCGTCCAATCAATAAAGATACGTGAGCCTTAGCGCTTTGCACACGCAAGAGAGGGATCTTGCCAAAGTCCCGAAGTAATTTGAGACCGTTCATCACCAGGAGGAGAATCTGGTTCATTGATCGTCGGGAGATACGTGTCAGCAAACCCTGAGTTCAGGAGGAAGAAAACTTTGAGATTTGAAATTCCCGAATCTCGGAGAGCCAAAATAAATTCTTGATCGTCGGATCATCCGAAGTAGATCTCAGTCGTTAGATCGTCCGAAGAAGATCTCAAGCATCATATCATCCGAAGTGTATCTGGGTCGTTTGATCTAGAAAAGACGTGGCGTAAACCTGTGGACTCCGAGTAAAGACCCGAAGTAAGCCTCAACCATCTGATTCAACGACATGTGGCAGACCACGTCAACAAGTGACACGTGTAAACCACTCGACCCGTGCTAAGTCAACAGGTGACATGTGTAATGTTACGTCACTCCGGGAGTTTTACTTCAGAAGTTTTACCACCAGCAGATGCCCCGAGTCCTGAAGTCCCAAATGTCGAAGTCCCGAAGTGGATACGAGTCATCCGATTTAAATATCACTTTGGGTGCATTCTCGACCATTGATCTAGTATAGTGGAAGGACAATGTAAGTGGAAGTGTTAACCGATAGCAAGAAATCTCCACCGCCTATGACTTATTTAGCAGGTGACCACTCTGGAGGAGAATGAAGCAACGATCAGCCTAAAGTCCTAAAGGGCCGAAGTCACTTATGATCATTGATCGTGCAAGAGGGTGTGTGTCAATATATCGTTGACTCCGGGCGAAACTACTCTGGGAAAATGTGTAGGGGAAGGGTTTGAAATTGTTGAAGGCCGAAGTCCCAGAGCGGAGGATAGTTGTTGGATTAATGAGGACATGTGTCTATATATGATCAACTCCGGAAGATTGACGTACAGAGGAAAGCAGGGTTTGAGAGTTGAAACTCCCGGAGCCCGGATTACGAAGTAAATCATAGCCGTCGATTTAAGAAGGTTAGATTTGATCTGTCAGTTCAGGAGCACCATAAAGATCATGAGATTGACGGTCCCGGCGCATTGCAGGGATTGAAGGTGTGTGAAATTTAAAAATTTGAAGGTCGGCTGCAATCGAAACCACGGTTTTGGAGAAAGGACACGTGGAGGCTCGAGGTAAATTGTGGGGTGAAACATAGTTTGTTTCAAACCACCTTTGGACGGGTCTGCAATCGTGTGGTCACATGAGTTCATCGCCCAAGGTTATATCAAAAGAAGGAGCTAGCACTCGCTAGACAGATATCACGAAGCGGTTTTTGAATAGGCATGTGGTCACCTCCGGTGGTCATGTAAAGGAAGGATCTTAGAAGCCAAAGAAGCCAAAAACGACTGACTGTAACTGCTAGTTAAGAAAATGAATCTTAGGATAATGGGCACTGATTATGAATAGACAGTGAGGAACCACTAGTAAAGTGGCAGAGTTGCAATGAGGACCTGGGTGAGAACTAGGCGAAAATATGACATGCATAACATAGAAGAGGATACACATAATTGAGATGTAGCACAAAGTTGTGGTGACAAAGAGTTGCCAGGATGATATGGCAGAGGACTTGGTGTGATAAAGACATGCAGAGAATGTGCTTTTCGGAAACTGATGCATAGGCGTAGAAGGTGGTTGTAAGCAGTAGAAAAGGAGCAGATAGCAAGCAGAGACAACACAGAGTATAAAGGAAGAAGATAATTTGAACAGATGAATAAGAGTGCGCAGCAGGAGAAAGAGAAGAGTATAAAAGAGGAACATAGTATATAGAAGCTTCAAGAGGCAGAGGAGACATGGAGCTGTAACAGACCATATAAGAGACAGAGCAAGTAAGTAAAGTTTTGTAAGATTCAATTAGGGTGGTAGGGTGGTGCTAGGGAGGATTACAGTCCTCTAAATTCTAGTTGGTGCTAGAAGATATTCTGGGAGTTGGTGCTTCCATCTAGTGGGTGCTAGAGAAACCTGGGAGTTGGTGCTTCAATCTAGTTGGTGCTAGAGAAATCTAAGAGTTGGTGCTCTCTACAAGTTGTAGCTTTCTATCAGAGGTTGTAGCCTCATATTTGAGTTGAAGCTCAAAGACTGTGATGTACATGAAAGTTGGAGCTTGATTGACATCCTAAGAAGAAGAGATTTTTACCCTTTATGGGTTTCCTCATGAAAAACAATGTCTCTGTGTATTCTGCGTGATTGATCAAATATTGTATATCTATGCATGTTAAGTTATCAGCAACACATTAAATAATAATCTAGAAAGAATTAGAAAATAAAAGGAAAATTTTCAAGTTTATATACATAACTGATTCACCCCCCCCCTCTCAGTTATATTTCCAACAATTGGTATTAGAGCCGGTGCCTTTGATCAAAGGTAGATCCATAAGCTTGAACATGACTAGTCATGATGGAAGTTCAACTAATAGACCCCCTCTGTTTGATGGAACAAACTTTTCCTTTTGGAAAATAAGGATGAGAACACATTTAATGTCTCTGGGTGCTGATGTTTGGGATGTCATTGAAACAGCTTATGTGAAGCCTATATTCTTGGCCTCAAAAGATGATAAGCTGGAGTTTAGATTTAATGCAAAAGCAATGAATTCCATCCTCAGTGGACTTGCAGAAGCTGAGTTTGTCAAAGTAATGCACTGTGATTCAACAAAAATTATGTGGGACAAGCTGATAAGTAGTTATGAAGGAAATAAAAGGGTGAAATATGCAAAACTTCAGACTCGCAGATTGAAATTTGAGCAGTTAAAGATGGATGAAGATGAAACTATTAGTAAGTACTTCTTACGAATAGAAGAACTTGTCAACACAATGAAAGGTCTAGGTGAAACGATAGAAGAATCTTTTCTAGTCCAAAAAATATTAAGATCTCTTCCTGATAGATTTAACTCAAAGGTCTTTGCTATAGAGGAAATAATTGATCTCAATAAGTTGACATTAGCTCAACTTCTTGGAACCCTAACTTCTTTTGAAATGAGAATCACCAAAGGTAAATCCACTACAAGAGAGGCATCCTTTAAAGCAGATAAAAACACAAATTTTGATATAGATGAGATTGAAGCAAATTTTGTGAGAAGATTGAAGAAAGGATAAGGCAAATACAAAGGTAAACTGCCCTTCAAATGTTTCAACTGTGGTAAGATAGGTCATTTTTTATCTAAGTGTCCTCACAAAAAAAAGGATCAGACATATGACGATGAATAGAAGAACAAACATAAGAAGGTATATAAAGAGAATAATTTTAAGAAGAAAAGCCTTTGTGTAAACAATGATGATGATCCCTCAAATGATGAAAGCAATGACTCTTCTATTGAAGATAAAATAAATGATATCATGCTAATAGTTTTAGAAGATATAAACACTGAAGATACAGGAAGTGAGTTCGTTGATTGTGAAGCAGTATTAGATCTTGAAGGAGAACTTGTCAGTGCTAGGGAAGATATTGATAGACTCAGAGAAAAGAAAAGAAAACAAAAACAGTTACTGCTCAGGTATGAGAAAACATGCAACAAACCAACTGAAGAAATTTCTCTGTTGAAGGTTAAGTTAGAAGAAGCTAAGAAGATTAAAGACATTCTCAAACAACAATTGAAGGAAGTCGAAACAAAAGGTGAAAAATTGGAAGATGAAGTAGTGACTGTCAAAAAAGATCTAGAGAAATTTCAGGCCTTATATCATCAGAATCTGACAAGTATTAAAGCCTCGGAAGGATTATCCTCCATTTTGAATCAGCAAAAGAATTCAAAGTTGAAAACTAGTTTGGGTTATTAAGAGGGATCAAGTAGTGGTCAGCCAAGCAACAAACAATCCATCAAGTTTGTCAAATCTACAACCATTGACAACAACAAACCTGCAGAAATAAAGGAAGAGAATCAGCCGCCAAGGAGGAGTGAAGGAAAAGCTACCGGAACTGAATCTGTAGAACAAATAAATAATAGACCCTCTGCTCAAGCAAATCATCAGCATGGAAGAAATTGACCTGCTCAAAGAAGACAACCATTTTCCAGGTACAAAGATTTTTTCTATGGATATTGTTTTTACTGCTCTAACTTTGGCCACAAAGCTGTAAATTGTTCTTTAAGATTTAGACATGAGCAATCAAGACAGCCAAGGAATAAATATCTGCCACAACAAAGAATGAGACAACCAAGTAACAAACAACCATAGACTGCAAATCATGTGATGGTTGGGAAAAGGACGCAGATCAAACATAACAATCATTATGATCCTTTATTCAATGAACCAGAATGTTACATCTGCCATAATTATGGACATAAAGCTGCAGATTGTCGCTTAAAGAACTGTAATCCAGATTCAAATCACAGAGCTGAAAAATTCAAGGTTTGGAAGAAGAATGAAGATAACAAGTGTGGATTAGTGTTGTCAGCTCAAAGACAAAAAGACCCATGGTATATTGACAACGAATGCTCCAATCATATGACAGGTGACAAAAGTAAGTTTATATTATTCAAAGAAAATAAATTAGGGAGTGTGACCTTTGGAAATGATGCTCCAGGAAAGATCAGAGGTAAATGTCTAATAAGCTTAAGTAATGGAAGAATCAAAGCTCAAGATGTATTATTTGTTGATGGTTTAAAGCATAATCTTCTTAGCATCAGTCAGATATGTGACAGAGGATGTGAAGTCACTTTTACTACCAAGAATTGTAAAATAAAGACAGTAAACACAAGAGAGTTGATTGCAAAAGGGGTTAGAACTGAAAACAATGTACGTTCTAAAGGAAGGTAAGGAGAAATGTCATTTAAGAAAATTTGATGAAAGTTGGTTATGGCACAGAAGGCTTGGACACCTGAATTTTGATCATATTGTCAAACTGAATAATGAAGGTGTTGTGAAAAACCTTCCAAGAATATCTAAGCCTAATAACTTTGTATGTGAATCCTGTCAAATTGGGAAGCTGACTTGTGCTCAATTCAAACCGAAGAGTTTCACATCTTCAGAGAAAGCACTTCAAATTGTTCATATGGATCTGTGTGGACCATCGCGAAAGGAAGGAACTCGAGGAGAACATTACTTTATGCTAGTCATTGATGACTTCTCCAGACTTACGTGGGTTTCCTTTCTGAGCGAAAAATCTAATGCGTTTGAGAAGTTCAAAAATTTTAAGGCGTTAGTTGAGAATCAAATAGGAAGGAAGTTAAAGGAAATTCGCTCAGACAGGGGAGGAGAATTTTTGTCAAGAGATTTCAAAGAATTCCGTGACAGACATGGAATTAAAAGAGAATATACTATTCCAGGTACTCCTCAACAAAATGGAGTTGTAGAACGCCAAAATAGATCAGTTCAGCAAATGGCAAGGGCTATGATGAGTGAAAGGGACATTTCACAAACCTTCTGGGTGGAGGCTGCTCAAATGGTTGCTCATATTCTAAACAAAGTGCATCTAAGGCTGAATAGTGATAAAACTCCATATGAGTTGTGGTTTGGTCGACCTGCATCAATCAAGAACTTCAAAGTATTTGGAAGTAATGCTACATCAAGAATAATGATGATCATCTAGGAAAATTTGATAGTAGACTTGACGAAGGTATATTCTTAGGATATGCAACGAACAGTAAGGGATACAAATGCTTTAACAAAAGAATGCATAAATCAGTATACTGTATGATGTTCGAATTGATGAAGAAGCTCTTGTAAAAGATCAACAGAGAATGAGCACTAAGCTAGATGAAAAAGATGATGAGAATAATGAAAATGAAGAACAACAAATCTCAGAGTCACAAGAAGATGATGAATCGGGTGGAGAAGAGACACCCATACAAGAAGAGTCAAGACAACAACCAACATCAAATCCTTCCTCCAGAATTACTCAAAAGAATCATCCTGAAAGTCGGATAATTGGTGAGAAAGACAAAGGTGTACAAACCAGGATAAGGATAATCAAAGACACCGAGCAATCACATATAGCCTTCATATCTATGGTGGAACCCAGGAACTTTAATGAAGCCAGTAAAGACATAAATTCGTTAAAATCAAGGAATGAGGAATTGGACCAGAGTGAAAAGAATGTCACTTGGGAACTCGTTCCTAGGCCAACAAATAAAAATGTAATAGGATCCAAATGGGTCTACAAAAATAAGATGAATGAGCAAGGAAATATTGTAAGAAATAAGGCTAGATTGGTCTGCAAAGGATATGCTCAAATAGAAGGACTGGATTTTGATGAAACATTTGTGCCCATAGCAAGATTAGAAGCTATTAGAATGTTTCTTGCCTATGCTTTTCATAAACAGTTTAAAGTCTATCAAATGGATGTCAAGTCAGCTTTTCTAAATGGAGATATAAAAGAAGAAGTCTATATGGAACAACCAGAGGGTTTCCAACTGTCAGATAACCCTGGCTTTTTCTGCAAACTGAAGAAATCCTTATATGGATTGAAATAAGCTCCTCATGTCTGGTATTACAAACTGGATAAGTATCTTCAAGACAAAGGGTTCAAGAGAGGAATAGTTGACAATAATCTATATATCAAAACATAGGGTAATGATTTTCTCATTGTGTTGGTCTATGTAGAGGACATCATCTTCGGAAGAAATAATGCTTCATTGGTAAAATGGTTTTCTTTTGCCATGCAATCTGAATTTGAAATGTCTATGATAGGGGAACTGTCATTTTTTCTTGGTCTGAAAATTACTCAGAGGTCTGAAGGAATATTTATTTCTCAGGAAAAATATCTAAGAGAAATGTTGAAAAGGTTTCAAATGGAATATTCTACACCTATGGTCATTGGATGCAATTTAAGCAAGGATGATGACTCAACTGATGTTAATCAGAGTTCATATAAGTCTATGATAAGCAACCTATTGTACATCACAACATCTCGTCCAGACATAGTGCATGTTGTTGGAATGGTAGGAAGGTATCAGGTTGCACCTAAACAAATTCATTTGTTAGCTGTCAAAAGAATATTCAGATACTTGAAAGGAACAATGAACTATGGCCTATGGTATCCTAGGAATCAGAATTTTCAACTATCAGTCTATTCAGATGTTGATTGGGCTAACTGCGTGGATGAAAGGAAAAGCACGAGTGGAGGTGCATTCTTCTTAGGAGATTCTCTTGTAGCATGGTTGAGCAAGAAGCAAGGTTCCATTTCCTTATCGACTGCAGAAGCTGAATACATTGCAGCTTCCACTTGTTGTACCCAAGTATTATGGATGATTCAAACACTTGCAGACTTGGAGGTAAAGTATAATGCATTGATCCCAATTCATTGTGATAATACTAGTGCAATTAGTGTGTCAAAGAACCATGTATTTCACTCTAAGACCAAGCATATACCCATCAAGTATCACTTCTTGAGGGAACATGTAACCAAGACTGTTGTTTATTTGCATTATATTCCATCCAAAGATCAGATTGTTGATATCTTCACTAAACCGCTTGCAAAAGCTCAGTTTGAGTATCTACACCAGAAGTTGGGCGTGACCTTGTTATCAAGTTAAAATAGTCTATCTGATCAAGGGGAGAGTGCTCCTAGTATATCTGATTAGGGGGAGCACATAGTCACTCTCTTTTTTCTTTGACATTGATGTCAAAGGGGGAGAAAAGTTATGGTCTGGATGCTACAGTTGGAGGTCTAAGCAGAATAGTGCAGCCTTTAAGGGTTGTTATCAATGCCAAAGGGGGATATTGTTGTCATGGTTTACAGGAAGAGTGTGCTTTTCATTGATGGAAAGAACAATAGAGATGATGGAAAACAAGAAAGCAACGATGAGAGTTCGAATATTCAGACTTCGAAGGATATGCAAGGAGTGCATAGATCCACAATTTGGTTAAGTGTCGAAGTGACTCTTTTATAATTCGAGAGAGCGGAAGACGAGAAAGCTCAAAAGAGATAGCGCTTTCCAGAAGTGCAGACGAGGTCCAAGAGACGGACTTGTAGGAGGAGAAAAGGTCGAGACCCTTGAACACTTACAAAACCTTCTAAGTCGAAGAGATCCGAAGTTTAGGAGGAAGAGCAACAGTGTACGTTGGATCACCGATTCAAAGGACCAACAATCATCCGATCAATCAATATACATGAGCCTTAGCGCTTTGCACACACAAGAGAGGGATCTTTCCAAAGTCCCAAAGTAATTTGAGACCGTTCATCACCAGGAGGAGAATATGGTTCGTTGATTGTCGGGAGATACATGTCAACAAACCATGAGTTCAGGAGGAAGAAAACTTTGAGATTTGAAATTCCCGAAGCTCAGAGAGCTAAAATAAATTCTCGACCGTCAGATCATCCAAAGTATATCTCAGTCGTCATATCATCCGAAGAAGATCTCAAGCGTCAGATCATCCGAAGTGAATCTGGGTTGTCTGATCCAAAAAAGACGTGGCATAAACCTGTGGACTCCGGGTAAAAACCCGGAGTAAGCCTCAACCATCTGATTCAAGTACATGTGGCAGACCACGTCAGCGAGTGACACATGCCAACCACTTGACCCGTGCCAAGTCAATATGTGACATGTGTAATGTTACATCACTCTGGGAGTTTTACTTCGGGAGTTTTACCACCAGCAGATGCCCTAAGTCTTGAAGTCTCAAATGTCGAAGTCTCGAATGTCGAAGTCTCGAAGTGGATACGAGTCGTCCGATCTGAAGATCACTTTGGGTGCATTCTCAACCGTTGATCTAGTACAATGGAAGGATAGTGTAAGTGGAAGTGTTAACCGACAACAAGCAGTCTCCACCGCCTATGACTTATTTAGCAAGTGACCACTCTGGAGGAGAATGAAGCAGCGATCAGCCTAAAGTCCCAAAGGGTCGAAGTCACTTATGATCATTGATCGTGCAAGAGGGTACATGTCAATAGATCGTTGACTCTAGGCGAAACTACTTTGGGAAAACACGAAGGAGAAAGGTTTAAAATTGCCGAAGGATGAAGTCTCAGAGAGGAGGATAGTCATTGGATTAAGGAGGACATGTGTCTGTAGATCATGAACTCTAGAAGATTGGCGTATGGAGGAAAACAGGGTTTGAGAGTTGAAACTCCCGGAGCCCGGATCACGAAGTAAATCATAGTCGTCGATTTAAGAAGGTTAGATTTGATCTGTCAGTTGAGGAGCACCATCAAGATCATGAGATTGATGGTCCCGTCACATTGTGGGGATTGAAGGTGTGCGAAATTTAAAAAGTTGAAGGCAGGCCACAATCGAAACCACAGTTTTGGAGAAAGGACACATGGAGTCTCAAGGTAAATTGTGGGGTGAAACGTAGTTTTTTTCAAACCACCTTTGGACGCGCTCAAAATCGCATGGTCACATGAGTTCATCGCCTAAGGTCATATCGAAAGAAGGGGCTAGCACTCGCTAGACCGAGATCGCGAAGAAATTTTTGAATAAGCGTGTGGTCACCGCCAGTGGTCACGTAAAGGAATGAGCTTAGAATCCAAAGAAGCCAAAAACGACTGACTATAACTGCTAGTGAAGAAAAGGAATCTCAGGATAATGGGCACTGATGATGAATAGATAGTGAGGAAATACAAGTAAAGTGACAGAGTTGCGATGAGGACCTGGGTGAGAACTGGGCGAAAATATGACATGCAGAACATAGAAGAGGATACATAGAATTGCGATGCAACACAGAGCTGTGGTGACAAAGAGTTGCCAGGATGATCTCACAGAGGACTTGGCATAATAAAGACATGTAGAGAATATGCTTTTCGGGAACTGATGCATGAGCATAGAAGGTGGTAGTAAGCAACAGGAAAGGAGAAGATCATAGGTGCAACATATAGCAAGCATAGACAACACATAACATAAAGGAAGAAGAGAAGTTGAACAAATGAATAAGAGTGTGCAGCAGGAGAAAGAGAAAAGTATAGAAGCGGAACAGAGTGTATAGAAGCTGCAAGAGGCAGAGGAGACATGGATTTGTAACATACCATATCAGAGACATAGAAAGTAAGTAAAGTTTTGTAAGATTCAATCAGGGTGGTAGGGTGGTGCTAGGGAAGATTGCAGTCCTCTAAATTCTAGTTGGTGCTAGAAGATATTCTGGGAGTTGGTGCTAGAGAAACCTGGGAGTTGGTGCTTCCATCTAGTTGGTGCTAGAGAAATCTGAGATTTGGTTCTCTCTGCAAGTTGTAGCTTGCTATCAAAGGTTGTAGCCTCATATTTGAGTTGGAGCTCAAAGACTGTGATGTACATGAAAGTTGGAGCTTGATTGACATCCTACGAAGAAGAGGTTTTTACCCTTTATGGGTTTCCTCATGAAAAATAGTGTCTCTGTGTATTCTGTTTGATTGATCAAATATTGTATATCTATGCATGTTAAGTTATCAACAACACATTAAATACTAATCTAGAAAGAATAAGAAAATAACAGGAAAATTTTCAAGATTATATACATAATTGATTCAACCCCCCCTCTCAGTTATATTTCCAACAATAGGAAAATAAATGTGGTAGTGATTGATCAACACATGGTAGCTACGATTACACAGCTGGAACAACTGAGATAACTGAATGCCGAAAACTCAGACATCACGTTTTTTCAACAAAATGTGGTTAACCTTGAACGTAGCATGTAGGAGAAAAAACAAATCCAATGTAATGTCGAAAACATAATCACAGGATATCCGAAAAGATTTGTCGAGTTTAAAATGTTTAAGAACGATCTTTGATATTAGTATGATGAGAATAACTTCAACACAGAGATGAGCTTGAGAAAAAAATTCCACTGTGATGTTGAAAATAAAATTAGAGGATATCTGGAATGATCTGTTGAGTTCAAGTATTTTAAGCAGCTCCTTGATATTAATATGACAAAATTGAAAAAATAGTAAGAGTCACTTCAAGAGAAAGAGATGAGTTTGAAAAATGGCCAGTACAACAAATTTTATACATGACATGAGACTAATGAGTAAATTATGTCTCGTCAGATTATTGACGATAAGAAAATGATTTCTGAGAAGTTAGTTTTGCAAGCTTGCAAATTTGACAACCAGACATGCGTGTCAAATGAAAGTCGATTTAATTCTAAAAATGTTGGTATTAGTTCCAAAACCAAATTGACAATATTTGAATGAATCTGCTCCTTCCAAAGTTGGACTAAGCTAAAGAGAAGTGTCATCTCTCTGAAAAGTACCATACATGCAGGTTTTGGGCCGAACTAATAGTTCGGTCGAAAGTTAGTCTTTTTCAGTCGAAAAATTGAAAATATACAAATTCTTTAATTGAAATGCTTTTAACACATTTCTGGAACTTTTTCACTGTTTTTGTTTTTTTGGGCAACATTTTGGCTATTTGTTTTAGTAACATAACAAATTCCTACCCATTTGTGAATAAATCTCACACATTCAATATTAAAGATAAAGTGCATATATAAGAATAGAGTGGAGATGAGCAAAACAATTTTATAGAGAATTCAAGTTTCAAACAAGTTTTATGGGATATCTTTTTTTCATGAAGATTATATATATATATATATGGAAAAAGATCGAAACTTTGTTTTTTCAATTGTATATATGGAAAAATATTGAAATATACTTAACAAAAATGCACACACAAGTTATAAGAAGAAACATCATAGAGATAATAGCCACAAGTAAAAAAATAACATGTAATATATGACACAAATAAAAAATAACATACAATAACTTATTAAAGATATTAATACTAAAGTGAAAAACAATATTATCACACAATTTAGAAGATAAATATCATTATAAAATAAAATTTATGAATATGTATATTTTTATAAACATTTTTAATCATACAAAAGACACGAGGCCTTCCCCCCATCTGCTCAGAAGAATCTATCGCCATATGGTCTGCCTTCTCATTCTACTCTCTATGGATGTGATCTTACCTTACTAAGAGGAATTTGTGCTCAATTTCCTTGACTCTATTGTAAATCCTCATGGATGTGATCTTAGCTTACTAGGAGGAATTTGTTCTCAAGTTCCCTGACTCTATTGTAAATCCTCATGAAATGTGGATGAGGATTTTTTATGCATCTTAGGAGTCCTTTTATGATCACGTCAGAATCTCCAATGACTATTATTCATGATGAGGTGCATTCCCAGATAAACCGTCAGAGCCTCTACTAGATTATTTGTAGCATGACCAATTCCCCAAAAAACTAGATGTTAATATTATAATATTAACACTCAGTCTTAAATTGTCCCAACTTATACAATCATAAGCTTTCTTCAAATCGAGTTTTAGAACTATCGCCTTCAATTTTTTCAACTTTATGCTATGCAGGAATTCTTGGGTCGTTCCTATGGCATCTTGTATGTCTTCCTTTTAGAAATCCCAGTTGCTCTTCAGACAAAGATCGAGAGAGAATAGGTTTGATCCTATTGGCAATAATCTTTGAAATTAACTTATAACAAAGGTTACATACATAAATAAAGTGAGATTTATCTTAACTTGATACCTTACTTTGTATTTTAGTTTGTTTATCTTAATTCTTCTTCTCAGCTTCTGATAATTTATAAAAAATATTAAAGAACGATATCTAGCCTCTGTATTTGTAGTTATAAGGTTATTAAAATATCATACGTATTTCTAAGGCAGAAGAGAATTGTTAAATCAAATATCATTTACTTTGAGATGCTCTGACATTGTTTGTTGAGCCACAAACAATCTCAGGAATAACAAAGAGGACAGTGAAAGGTTTAGTAATATAAAATTTCCATAATTTTCAACTGTGTATTATTGCAGATATTAATTTTTCATTTTACTAAATCATTGTGTCATCTAAAAAATATGCAGACATTTTTTTTATAAAAATAATTAAAAATACTAAAAAACAATTAAATTTAATACAAATTGTATCAAATGAAAGTCGATTCAATTCTAAAAATGTTGGTATTAGTTTCAAAACCAAATTGACAATATTTGAATGAATCTGCTCCTTCCAAAGTTGGACTAAGCTAAAGAAAAGTGTCATCTCTCTGAAAAGTACCATAGGTGTAGGTTTTGGGCCGAACTAATAGTTCAGTCGAAAGTTAGTCTTTTTCGGACGAAAAGTTGAAAATCAAACATGTGTCTGCCGAAAAAAATGGGGAAATGCAATGATTCGACGTGAAAAGATAAAAATTCTTTCAATTGAAATGCTTTTAACACATTTCTGCAACATTTTCACTATCTTTGTTTTTTTGGGCAACATTTTCGCTATTTTTTAGTAATATAAGAAATTCGTACCCATTTGCGAATAAATCTCACACATTCAATATTAAAAATAAAGTGCATATATAAGAATAGAGTGGAGATGAGAAAAACAGTTTTATAGAGAATTCAAGTTTCAAATAAGTTTTATGGGATATCTTTTTTTCATAAAGTTTATTTTTCATATATATATATATATGGAAAAAGATTGAAACTTTGTTTTTTCGGTTGTATATATGGAAAAAGATTGAAATGTACTTAACAAAAATGCACACACAAGTTATAAGAAGAAACATCATATAGATAATAGCCACAAGTAAAAAAATAACATGTAATATATGACATAAATAACCCACACAGACAACTACCTTCATGCCAAATCCCACCACCATCCCTCTCAAAATATGGGGGTTCTCAACACCATCGCCATAAGGGCGGCAATAATTTCTGACAAGGAACATCTTAAAGAAGAAATAGACCACTTAACTAAGGTATTCAAGAACATTGGATATAGAGATAGAGACATCAAAAAGGCAATAGATAAGAATGATAGAAGGACTCGTGCCTAGAATAATCAAACCTCCAACATAAAATCCTTTCTTCCCTACATTCGGGGCGTCACAGACAAGATTTCCAAGGTATTAAAAAGAAAAGAAATTATGACCTCCTTCAAATCCCTAATTACTATCAGACAAAGAATGAACTCTGTAAAGGACCCTATAGACCACCGATAAGGGAAAGGCATCTACAAGGTGTCTTTTTCATGTGGGAAATGTTACATTGGTGAAACTAGACGATCGTTCAAGGTAAGGATTAAGGAACATGAAGAAGACATTAGAAATGAACACACTCGCACTTCTGCCTTAGCAACACACTCCCTCAAAACCAAACATCATGTTTGCCTTGAGGATACCAAGATACTAGCAAAAGAGGATCACTACTACAAAAGATGCTTAAGAGAAGAATAATCAAGCACACCAAAAATATGAACAGAGACGGTGACCTGGAGGTAAGTAGCTTTTGGCACCCATTAATCA
>SNQJ01S0148146.1:7491-32711 GCA_010110895.2 Picea sitchensis
GAGTCATAAGAGAATGAGGGAACCAAGTCAATAATCCCATGGGATGGCGTAGCGCAAACTTGCAGATCACCAAGCCCAAAATTTAACTTATAAATTCATTTAATACCAGCTTGAGTTGGCGAGACTCAGTAACTGTCAATCTTTGAGCTGGGATAGATCTCGACCATCTAAGGAAGAGCCTTTACCCATTAAAAATCCCTAGGTAAATCGGTGAATAATCGAGGGTCGTTAGATCCATGGGCCCGATGATTTCAACCGTTGATCTTGGTCATGCGAGGTCAATCAAATCCCAAGACCTCAGGAGTTTTTTTTTTAATCTAAAATTGTTGGATGGGTCGGTGGCCCGATGCTCGGTGGGTAGGGTTCCCATGCGGGTTTCCAAACCTCTACGACAACTGCGATATTAAGTGGTGTCATATGTGACGTGGGGTTCCGACATGATAACGAGGGTGTCACTTGGGTGACACTTGTTAACTCCTTGTTCATGAATGATTTGAGTATGGGCCTCATTGGGCTCGAGCCTTTGTACCATCACCTTTGTTTATCAACCATTAGATCTACCAGTTGAGGGATATTAGTTGTAGATCTTCATAAAAGATCAGGAGGGAGTTTAGTGTCCCAGGGTACTGGAGCACTAGACCCCGGAGGAGTTCTAAGTCCAACTTCCTTTGGAAGCCTGATATGTCGATCTCCAGTGGGTGAGATAATACCCACTGTAGATCTGGAAACTTGGATCAGGTCCCACAATTTATTTGAAAATAATACAATATTTCAGTTGTAGGCCACCATAAAACCATGAACAACTTGGAACCTTCAACTCCACGCGTCGTCTATTATATGGGTCGAATACGTCAGTCTAATGTATCTAGGCATCAGACCCTCAGAACGATTTACATTTCTCAACATACAAATAATCGCAAAGGTCCAAGATCCACTGAGACGAGAACCATCAATCTGTGAGTCGATGACCAAATCTCAGTTGTTAAAATCCTAGAGTCGTTATCATGTTGTGGGTTGTTTGAGAAGCCTTGGGTAACTGTTAGATCGACTAACAAGAAACCTCAGTCACAGATCTCACGATGTCGTAACTCATGATAAACCTAATTAGTGATCTCATAATTTTTGGATTAGTATTAATTGATCCCCTCATAATCCCTGGCACCGAGAGAATTCCAAGTTAAAACCAAAGGTAAAGTCTGAAATCCAGTGCCCCGTGGTGACATGGCACGTGACAAGTGGTCCACGTGTCACGACGAAGGAAAGCCACGTGTCACCCTAAAGTGGTGCTATGTATCACATAGATTTTCCAGGATCGGACTAGGATCCACAAGAAAAATGGGTGCCATGTGTCAAGTGCTACACGTGACACATGTCACACTATGTGTAATTCCACCTGTCAGCTAGGGATTCATTGATGAATCAGATGTGGGCCCAATGGAGGGATATTATCCTTGGGGTAACATCGTTAGACCCTAGTCGTTGAATCTAAAGGTGGGTGGATCTCCACCATTGATTCGCAGTCAAAGGAAGTCAATTGGCCCTAGACTATCGAGGGTCTTGTTACCTAGTTAAACTGAGAAGCCTGGTACCCCAGTGGTCACGTGTTGCAATGTGATTAAAGATAGGTGTCAACACCCAGTTGGGAGAACCTTGAGCTTGGAGATCACCTGTGTGTCCATGTTCATTCACGTGGAAGTCCATGTGACAAGTGATTTGAGTGCCACGAATCATGATGAGTCATATTGGGACGTGACTTGTCGGGCCAGGAGCATGC
The DNA here is from genome assembly GCA_010110895.2 of Picea sitchensis. Classification (NCBI taxonomy): domain Eukaryota; kingdom Viridiplantae; phylum Streptophyta; class Pinopsida; order Pinales; family Pinaceae; genus Picea; species Picea sitchensis. The sequence continues at coordinate 9,266 of SNQJ01S0148146.1, forward strand.
CATGTTGAGTCCATGTGTTGGCATATATCTCATGCCATCTTAATCCCTCTCAATAGGCGCAATGAACTTGAACCGTTGGAGTTAAGGATGGTGAATCTCCATTGTCGATCATGGTCGAGGTTCAATTGGACCCCGAACTATCAAAGAGTTTTGATGTCAGGAGAAGCTAGGGGGTCTAGTATCCGGNGTCCATGTTCATTCACGTGGAAGTCCATGTGACAAGTGATTTGAGTGCCACGAATCATGATGAGTCATATTGGGACGTGGCTTGTCGGGCCAGGAGCATGCCATGTTGAGTCCATGTGTTGGCATATATCTCATGCCATCTTAGTCCCTCTCAATAGGCGCAATGAACTTGAACCGTTGGAGTTAAGGATGGTGAATCTCCATTGTCAATCATGGTCGAGGTTCAATTGGACCCCGAACTATCAAAGAGTTTTGATGTCAGGAGAAGCTAGAGGGTCTAGTATCCGGTGCCCGGTGACTACCCACCATGATTCCAGTGAATGACGAATGATGGTGCATGATAGGGCCACGCATTCAGAGTGTTAGCGCATACCGGATCGGTTGTTGAGGAATAAGGTTAAATCCGCCCTCTCGGTGCGTCAATGGTCCGGTGAACCAACATTACATTAAACGACATCACTTAACCAATGCACAATGGACAAGTGGTGCCATATGATTGAACGTTGTACCGTATGCACCAACTCATGTTGGACTAAGCCTTTCGAGGGTCATGTAATACAAGAAGGGTCACAATTCCGGGACTCGATAAGCCGAGGGTCGGGTGGATGAGGTGGCAAGTGTAACGAAAAATCCCATATCAGTTGCCACATCCTTGTAGGAATGATATGTCATGACACAGAAGTGCCATGTCGTATGGATATGGGTGACGTGGAGCCACGTGGCATTATAACGGAGAAAGACCTAAAACTTTAAAAAGCCATAACTTTCGATCCAGGGTTCGAATTTGGACAAAATTATAGTCGTTGGAAATCTCTTGATGAGGAAAAGATGATGACACCCTTTAGAAGGGGTTTTGAGGTAGTTGAAGGCAAGAAAAAAAAATTAATACCCCATCCCTTTAAATTTCACTAAGGGGGTTAGGTGTGTTACAAGTGGTATTAGAGCAGGTTACAACACTTGGCCTATTTGGGCTTGTGAAAGATTCGAATAAATTTTATTAGAGAACTTTTAAGGGGGAGGGCACCCTACCCTATCCTATATATCAGAGCATGTTGCAACATTGGGCCTGGATGGGCCAGAGATCAATCATAAGAATGGTATATCAAGATTTAGATGAGCCCATTGAAAGGTGTTTCTACCTTTTAAAGGATTGTTCATTATCTGCACAATTCCTTAAGGAGAAGGACTGTATATTGAAACTTTCTATTTTTTAAATGTTTACAATAGAAACCTTAACATGATGATTGTGTGCGTAAGGGCTAATACCCTTATGGAAAGTGTCCTTGTGGATAAAGGAACTTAGTATGGATGATAGAATCCTCAGCAGTGTTAATTGTTGCTTAAATAAAAGACTAAACCCTATATATGAAATTCCTCATGATTAGAGGACTGATAGAAAATGTGTAAGGTTAGTACATTTGACCTATAATGAATGAAACTTGTTGTTGAAATAGACCAGCTAAGCAAATAAAAAGGAGTCTTTTAGACTGTTGATGGTCCTCATAAAAGGAGTGGAATGGCTTGATTTTATGAGCCAATTTATGAACTCGTGACCATACTAAAGAGAGTGTATATACGTATTGACCTAAAAGCTTGCCTATGCAAGTGAATGCAAAGGTAAATAGTGGAATACGTCTACACTGTAGGCACGAGTAAAATGCTTGGTGCGTGAGGATATGTTGGAATGCTTATGGAAAAGAGTGAGCATGTATAAAGTGTACATATAGACTTATAATAACCTGTGATGGATTATAGAATATAGCCTATTGAATTGTGCACTATGGTTGATAATGACCTTATGATAGAGGAGAAGTAACAACATGAATAAAATGCATTGTAGAGTTGCCTAGTATGAAGGCATGAATGAAGATGTCTATGGGGATAATCATGTGGATGGTTGTAAATTCTCTCTGAAGAATACTGATATTTATATCAGATAAATATGAAAGAACAATATAAAATGGTGCAAGCAATGCACATGCACAATACACACATAGATATACTTATATGTTTGAAAGCATGATATGACTGCCTAAGTAAGATGGAGGTAGGGCAAGGAGTCTACTTTCCTAGACTGAATAATTCCATGGATGCATAACTGACCCTATGATGAAGGGTCTAAGTATTTTTGTTAAAATAATAAGTTGAGGAAGTATGAAATTCCTTAGAAAGAGCTAAGATGAAATGTTAAGAGAGCAAAGAGCAAGAGTGACCTTTTTGTTGGTTGTTATCTTGTACAAAGGACAATATGATTATGATTTTATTGATGAGATTGGTTGTGTAAGTGACTGTAATGTCTCATCAAAACTGGATAATGTTAAATCCATATGAATGATTGAGGTAAAAAGGTGCAAGTGATGCACCTGCATATATGTAAATATACATAGACATGCTTAAAGGTATGGTATGAATGCTTTAATAAGTGAGATGTGAGGAAATAATTGTACTTGCCAGATTTAAGTAATGCCATGGATGCATGGACAACCCTATGTTGGAAGGGTGTGATTTGTTTTGATGGAATAATAGTTTGAGGGGGATGTGTTTCCATTTCCTTGGGAAGATATAGTGTAAATTGCTGAAAGAATAAATAGGCAGGAATGCTCTGTTGTCATGATAAAGGCAACATGGTTATGCCTTTGAGAATTGCATGAGAATGATTGTGAAAAATCATAAGTGAAATGATTTAAATCGACATGCAATATGGGAACTGTGAACTGTGCCAGTAGTGGACACACCCAACATGCTAATGCATGTGATTAAGTGCATGGAAGCGCAACTTGAAAGCAAAATGATAACATAAAGATACCTATTTGATGGTATTTGGAATGCATCATATGAATGCATGCTTATATCCCTTATGGAATATTGGATAGAATTATGAAATAATGAAGTTGATACTGACTCAAAAATTGAGGTCATTTCAGACCATTCGGATATGCAACAAGAGTGTTGCATGTTGAAGAAGTTCCTGTGGAGGAACTGTGTAAAGATTATGTCATGAGAACATAACTATGACCTTAATGACTGCTGAGAGTTGGGCAGTAGGCTGCAAGGCCTGTTTATATAAGAATCTTGAATTACATTTTAAAATATCATGCATGAGTGAAAGATATGCAAATGAATGTTGACCATTCTTATTTTTAATGGTAATGTGCAGAATGCACATGTTCATAATTCATTATGAATTAAAAGATTGTTATTGTGCCATGTTGATTTGTCCAGGAAGATCAAGATGAACTTGACCGAGATTGCTCAAGGAAGAGAGTAGGCAGATCCCAGGAGGGAGAGATTTTATAAACAAAGAAGAAGAAAAGGAATTAGTACTTTATCATTCTAAAAATCTAAATAATGAGACATAGTTGTATGCTTTAAAGGGACAGTTGTGGAAATAAATACATGTGGTAAATTATAGACAAATTAATAAATACGTTGAATAGTGAGCTTAGTTAAGTCATACTGTGTGAAGGCAGTAACACCTTTGAAATAATTTAGTTGGATTGCAAGTTCTAGGCTGTGTAGAATGAGTTTAGAAAAAGGGAAGAGTCCCTTGACTCCTTTCTTGTTGTTTATGGTGTTTCTCTGGGATGAGAAACTGATATGCTATTGTATGAGAATACTTTTGGCATGATAAATGTTGATGGTTGTGTGACTGTATAAACAACTGAAAATTTGATTTTGTTTACACCCATGAAAACGTTGAGAGCAATGAGATGGGATGCATCTACATGTGCCAGAACATATCGGAAAATATTTTTCTAAATTAAATGATGTGGTACATGCACTTTATTTTACATTACAACTAATGTAAAATGTGAATGTGGTGTTGTATGTCGCGTGTAGAAAATATTGGAGCTGTTAGGGAAGGACAACTTCCAATGGTGAACAACCTCAGATGAAGGACCTTGGGAGTTCCCATGAAAGCACCACTAATGAGGTAATATCAGAGAAGGTGCTGGCAGCTGGAACATGTATAAAAGTGTTCATGCCTATGTGGCATAAAGCATGAAGGGAATTGGGAAAGATTCCCTTATAAAATATTTTATTATCCTAATGGTATAAATGTGATTTTGAGCAGATGTGGTAAGCCATTGATGCCCAAGCGGGATATGATTCAGGAAAGGAACCTAAAGGATAGAGAAAGAGACCTCTGGAAGTCAAGGATTGGTTACAATCCTTGCAGAAGATTCACAAACAACTGAATGATGAATGAATTGTGAGTCGAAGTGCTCATAAGCAATATGTTGACCGAAAGCATTGAGGAGATGCATGTTGTATAAGAAGGCAAGTAATGGACTGCCTAGTATGGAAGGAGGACCTTCCAATATACTACCATAGTTGTAACAATAGTAAAAAGTGGTTGTATTGGCCATTATGGAAGGAAGACTTTCCAGTATTCCAAGAGAGTTGTGAAAATTGTCAAGAGAGGAATGGGACATGGGTGGCCATGAACATTGGCACCCTGATTAACAACAAAGAAAGAATGCTTGAATACATTCATATGAAATTTTAAATTTCACATGCTGATTGAGGTCATGATCAACTTAAAGCATGAGATACAATTCTGTTGTAACAAGGAATGTAGATAGAGAATCCACGTGGAAGAGGTTGGCTGAGATCCAACACACCATGGAAAGAGTGCCTAATATGAAATATGGTAATCTGAAATTCAATGCAAGGGTGCATTCTGTGTGAATGTGGCCATGAGCATTGACACAATTATTGAATTCACTTAATGTTGAATTGCACTTGGAAAGGTTTGATATGCCGAAATGATGCATGTGTAAGGAATGATATTTCCTTTTGCTTTATATCATTGAGTAGATAAAAGTGATTTGATTATTAGTATGCACAATTTAAGAATTGTTGGTGATGTCATTATAAAGGTACAATGAAAATATATGTGCATGGGAAAATTGCAGGAAGAAGGGTCTTGGATGTGGCAGCAAAAGTAATCCCATAAGAAAGACCAATACTTGCCAAGGCAAACTATTATGAGAGGGAAAAATATCATACTTGTGGAATCAGGTTCCTCTATGGAACCAATCAAAAATGGAATTGTGAATTAGAAAATGTGTGGGTAACAGATTTGAAAAGAAGTCTGATTGAAAAAAAAAAAACTAATGAAAACATCTCACGAATTTCCATATGCATGTGATACAGGTGATATGAAAAGAATATGTCCATGGAGGACATATGATGCTTGTCAAAGTTGGAAAGCATGGAAAATGGATACTGTAGTGACATGAGAACCCTGTAATAACCATGATCCCCATATAATGATGTGTCATTGTGACATGGGCCGGAGGGACGCCCCGACTGTAAGACTCAAGGAATTATTGAAAAATTCTTCTTCTGTGAGAAATCCTTGGCAAGACAAGATGGATCACTTGAGGGATTGTATAACAGAGAAGGGGATGCCTGCCTTTGGGCATGGAGTGTGAGTGACCGCAAGGAAGAGGAGACTTCGATAGTTCTTGTAATCTACAATCATGCACACCATGGGTATGTCAAGGAAAACAATGAGCCAAGTTAATGAGATAACCATATGGATGGTGATCCATGAACTGCACAAGATAAGTATTTTACTAATACATGAATTTTCTTCTTGAATTGTGAACAACGATGAAATCTTTTACATAAAATTAAGCTTAATGTGCTTTTTGTTTGAAATTTTGTAGGCATATGCCAAATGCTGAGAGTCTGGAAAAGGATCACACTATGAGGAAGAGAAGAAGGTAATGCTAAAGTAGCTAAAAGATGAAGACATGATATATATTACTAAGAAATAACACCGAGGATGGTGTTCTTTTGAAGGGGGAGGGGATTGTATGACCCCTTCTCCTAAACCTCTAATTATTGTAATTAATTATAATTTATGTTTGCCAAGCAATGGCATGTGAACAATGTAAAACTATTAACGTCTAATCACAAATACCAACAACTAACTGTGGGGGTGAATCCTTGAGTACTGGCCATGATACCACTAGAGGAAAGGGTGAGGAAACCTAGAGAGGGGTTCATCATGCTAAAGATGACCCAAAAACTCCTTGTTGATAATATTTGATATTTAATTTATTTTCCTCAACCTTGATCTCAAGGAAAATAAATTAATGAGAAAAGGATTGGTGGTTGAACAACCAACTACCCCAATGAATGGAAGCATGGAGGGCTTGGCTGAAACAACAAAAAACTGTTGGCCTGAAGTACCACAGAGCAGTGTCTCCTTGTAGCCTCAGATTGACCTATGAGTTACCTTCTGATAGGAGAAAAGAAGGATAGGTCGAGAATGATCTGGATTATTTTTGGCATGAAAAGGGAGAGAAAATATAATAAAGAAATGTACAACGATATATCAAATATCCAATAATATAACAAAGATTTATCAGAGATATAACCATAAACACAGAGATACAGTAGTACACAATTTCTATTAATGAGCGAAATGTATAAGACTCTAAAAATACAGAGTGAAAGACTCGCTAGAATGGTGGAAACTTATCTCTAAGAAGAGATGTGACAGATACTCACATTCAAAAGAAGATGATTACAATGAGGCTCTAAAGGCCTTTTTAACATAAAGAAAATCCAAAACCTTGACCCCGGAAGATGAAAAGCCAACAGTTTTGTGGAACCCGTTTTGGGTAGTTTGGTGTATCAACTGCCTGGGGGTGTAACTTTGGCATAGGATCTCTGTTTGGGGTGCACGATAGCTCATTGGAAAGCTATCATCGAGGAGATTCATTTTGGGGGCTCAATAAAATCCTTTGGATGTCATTGAGGTGTTCGATCCCAAAAAAACTTCATTTAGGTTCTCAAAGTGGCCCTAAAAGTTTAGGAACTGAAAAACTGCTAAAAATAGTAAGTTGTCGGAAGACTGTATTGAGCCAGTTGGAATAGGTGGGTGGCCACCGATATCCACCTTGATTAGAGAATCTTCCTGGGAGGGGGTGTGCAATAAAAGGAATGCACGCGTCGAGAACTTTCCCGGGAGGGGGCGTGTAAGAAAAGGAATGCACGCGTGCATGCATGGGCACCTTTTTTGGTCTGAGAAGGAAAATGAGGTAGGTGCGTGCAAGAGAGGAGCTTTGAGTTATGTGGTCTGAAGATTGGACCTGTAGAAAAGGAATTGGTGTGAGTCCAAAAATCTCGATCTAAGCTAATAAGGTGACGAGTTTTGGTACTGGTAAGGTATATGAAAAACCTCATCGAAGCCTAAGCTAGGTGGGTGTGGGGAAAATCTTTACCAAGAGTGGTGTGAAGGAGAGTGTCCTTCACAGATTGTCGAGAACCAGAGAGAGAGAGGTTCCCTGGTGGTATCATGGCTTGGCATGGGGGTGGCTAGAGTGCTAAGAATAAATGCATCTGAGCCTACAGTTGGGTGGAAAGGAGAAGACCCATAGCCAGTTGGATGGAATCACTTGTAGACAGATAAGTATTTCATATACTATGTGTAATTGAATTGAAATGCATGGTTGGATGTCTGTAATGGTGTTCTGAATGTGCTTGCGTAAATAATAGTAATGATGCCTACTCCATCAACAAATCCCTGCATTTGAATGATCATGGGATTGTACGACATCCGGTGCTCGGTGGCGATGTGGCATGCGACAAGTGGTCCACATGTCATGACGAAGGAAGGCCACGTGTCACCCTAAGGTGGTGCCACATATCACACAGATTTGGTATGATCGAACTAGGATCCACAGGAAAAATGGGTGCCACGTGTCAAGTGGTACACCCGCCACATGTCACACTACATGTAATTCCACATGTCATCCGGGGATTTGTTGATGAATTGGATGTGGGCCCAATGGAGGGATATTATCCTTGGGGTAACGTCGTCAGACCCTAGCCATCATATCTAAAGGTGGATGGATCTCCACCATTGATTCAGGATCAAAGGAAGTTAATCACCTCAGACTGTCGGGGGTCTTGTTACCTAGTTAAACTGGGAAGCTTGGTGCCCAGTGCCTCGGTGGTCACGTGTCGCATTGTGATTAAAGACTGGTGTCAACACCCGATTGGGTGAACTTTGAGCCTAGCGATCACGTGTGTCTCCACGTCTATTCACATGGAAGTCCACATGACAAGTGATGTGAGTGCCACATGCCATGACAAGTCAGATTGGGACATGAAGAGTCGAGCGAGGAGCGCACCATGTTGAGTCCACATGTCGACATAGATCCCATGCCATCTTAAGCCCTATGAATAGGCACAATGAACTGGATCTGTTGGAGTCAAGGATGGTGAATCTCCATTGTCGATCACGGTCAAGGAGGGTCAATTGGACCTCGGACCGTCGGAGAATTTTGATGTCAGGAGAAGCTAGAGGGTCCGGTATCCAGTGCCCAGTGACTACATGCCATGATTCCAGTGAATGACGAATGGTGGCATGGGATAGGGCCATGCATGTAGAGTGCCAACACATACCAGATTGATCGTCGAGGAATGAGGTTAAATCGACCCTCCTGGTGGGCCAATGGTCCGATGAACCGACATTACATTGAACAACGTCACTTAATCAATGCATGATGGACAAGTGGCGCCATATGATGGGACGTTATACCCTAGGCGCTAACTCACGTTGGATCGAGCCTTTCGAGGGTTATGTAATACAAGAAGGGCCGTGATTTCGGGACATGATAAGCCGAGGGTTGGGTGGATGAGGTGGAAAGTGCCACGACAAAGCCCATATCAACTGCCACATGCTCACAGGGATGACATGTCATGACATGGCAATGCCACGTCAAATGGATATGGGTGATGTGGAGCCACGTGGCATTATAACAAAGAAAGACCTAAAACTTTAAAAAGCCATAACTTTCGATTTAGAGCTCGGATTTGGACAAAATTATAGTTGTTGGAAAGCTCTCGATGAGCAGAAGATGATGGCGCCCTTTAGAAGGGGTTTTGAGGTAGTTGAAGGCAAGTGAAAAAAAATAATACCCCATCCCTTTAAAGGCTACTAAGGGGATTGGGTGTGTTACAATAATGCTCTTCTTTATCTTCTACTATTGAGTTCATCCTAAATAAGTAATTTGAAGTTTGTAATTGAAACCTTAGATAAGTGAATTTTTCCTTAAACCACTAAATAAAGTAAGAGAGGAATTTGTGGATCATGAACCTTTCGAATGGGGGGATTAATGATTAATGAAAACTTTAATTAATGTACTCCATCCATGTTGCTTTGTTAAATAAATTTAATATCTTTTCATATTCTTCATCCTCTCTCAACGAGCCACACACACACACACACATATTGAAAAATGAGAGTTTTTATTTAAATAAGATATCTAGTATCAATGATTTGCATTATCACCTTTCATATATAGATTGAACAAGGAGATGTTCGAAATGAAAAAATAAAACCATTAGAACATGATTATCTATTTATTAAAATTCACCAGGGCATGATTATCTATCTACTAAAATTTCTTAGATTATGATTATCTATTTCTATGTACTTAGTTTTTTAATTGGGTAAAAAATGTTTTTTTTACTAAGGTGATGATAAAGATTGCTGGGTTGGTGACTACATTGTGTAGATTTAATGCATTGAGTGTGTACAATACCACTGTGTTGACAACGTTGATCACATAGGACCATATAAACAAGATCGTTCTTCAATGGTGGGGCATCGACATGCAGTGCTTACAAGACATTACCACTTGTCGCTGAGAGTCGTATGATACATTGCTAACTTTCCTATGACCATCAAATTTTATCCTCCGCTCTTCTACCATATAACCATTTGATATATTAACCATTCTCTTTTCCTCATTAAAAGTCTATATATTCATTCACAATAAACTTGCTAACTTTTTTTTTCTTTACTTTAATGCATTCCTTACTTTACAATATAGATGCATTTTCCAATAAACCTCATTATCTCTCATAATTTGGATTTTCAAAAGAGTTGATTTCTTTCCTTTTTCCTTTAATCTAAAGATTCCCTTACATACCCCTAAAGAGACACCTTAACAATGAGACTTGGAAATCTTGCTTTGATGAACTAATGATGGTTCCATCTTGTTAAAGTTATAGAAGTTGGGCATTTACTTTCCTTCTTTAAGGTCCACATCATTGGTTGAACTTGTTTCATCTGCCAAAAGGTGACATTCCTTAACATCATGCCACCAAGTGGGCATCTGGTTATTTCACTTTGAAGGCTTTTGGGATCCTTCCTTAACACTATTGGCACAACATTTTACATTCGGGGCTACCAAGTATTCATAGGAAAAAAATGATATAATCTAACGACCACATGTTTTTAGTCCAACTTTTACTTTTTAACAAGATTTCTTTACATAGACCATTTATGAAGTCCACTTTAACGCACAGCTTAATATAAGGTGTAATATAGCTTCAGTGAAGCTATATTATGCTTCGGTACTGCTGGCAGCTTTGTTTTGTAAAGAAATTTATACCATATATAAAAAAGTTGTAATATAGCTTTTGATAGTTTTAAGGGAATAGGAAGGAAACTTCCTTACAATCATGATCACATAACTTATCATCGATGACTACAAACCCCATAGTTGCAAGGGTAGGTTGAGACATTTGTATCCGAAGTAAAAAATCATCAAGAGTGACACTCGTCATAATTCACAACCTCCAATTATCAATAGCGATACAAAAACTGCTATGGGTTCGGGCACACACGTCCTTTTTGAAAACAGAGCTGAAACAACCATGCAAGGGCCAAAATAGCTGCAGGTAGGGGTCATGGCATTTGATATTAGAGGCCTTTATAAAAAAACTACAAAACCTCAGACGCCAGCAATGAAATCACCAAAAACAACCCTTGAACCCTTTCAGAAACACTCTGCGAACGGGACGACAATCATCCCCGAGCTTCCAATTGCAATATTCACGAATGGAAGTACCGTGGCAGTTCTGTAACAACTACTGAAAGTGGTGACAAAACCCTACATTGTTCATCGTTTGATAACTCCATACCGTAGAATGATGTCCCAATTCCGATAAACAGAGTTGATGCGTAAAACCCCAATATTTCCCGGTACGAGAATAAATGAAGTCCGTCCACCATGAAGAAGATCCACCATTTTACTCTGAAGGGAATGCGACTCCCAAAACAAACCAATAAAGTCGATACAAGGCATCATAACCTCATTCCCACTGGCACCATGGCAACACATAGCAACAAGCCTGTGAAAATGCCAGCGCAGGAGTTTAGCTATAGTAATTTCAATGGAATCAATGAGCATGTCAAAGCTCTGTGTAATCAAGGAAAATTTAAGGAGTTTATCGATATTCTGTGTAATGAGAGGCGATTCAAGGACGCCGTAGACACTCTGGTTCTTCTCGAACAGCGAGGCGTCGGCTTGGACTCTCACACATATGAGCGTCTGTTGTGCGATTGCATTAACGAGAGAGCATTAGCAGAGGTAAATAGAGTCCGAGTCTCCATGGACAAGCATGGGTTCAACCCAGGTGTTTTTTTAGGCAACAGGCTCATTGATTTGTATGTTAAGTCTGGGATTTTATGTGATGCACGCCAAGTGTTTGATAAAATGCTTATCAGAGATGTTTCTTCGTGGAATACTTTGATTATAGGATATATTAAGTGGGGGAGTTTTGAAGAGGCAGAGGACCTGTTCGAAGCAATGCCCGAGCGAGACATCGTGTCCTGGAATGTGATGACTGCAGGTTTTGCGAAATGTGGGAGATTAGACGATGCACGCCAACTGTTTGACAAAATGCCTGAACGAGATGAGTTTACATGGAATTCGATGATTTCGGCATACGCTCGCCATGGGTACAGTCATGAGGCTATGGATATGTTTTGTGGAATGCGGCGTGCTGGTATGAACCTGAGCAATTTCACTTTTGCCAGTGTTCTCAGTGCATGTGCGAGTGAACGAGCTGTGTATCAGGGTAAATGGCTACATGGTCTGAGTTTTGTAGCAGGATTTGAGTCAAATCTTTTTGTATCCAGTGCTCTTATTGACATGTATGCAAAATGTGGGAGATTAAAGAATGCACGTCATGTGTTTGACAGAATGACGGAACGAGACTGTGTATCATGGAATGCGATGATCACAGGGTATGCTTGCCATGGGTATGGTAAAGAGGTTTTGCAGTTGTTTTGGCAAATGAATCATGCAGGTGTCAAGCCAACTGAATTTACTTTTGTGAGTCTCCTGGGTGGATGCAGTAGCTTATCAGCTGTTGAACAGGGAAAGGAAATCCATGCCCACGTTATGAGAACTGGATTTGGATTGAATATTTTTGTTCAGAGTGCTCTTGTTGACATGTATGCCAAATGTGGGAGAATAGAAGATGCACAACAAATGTTTGATAAAATGACTGAAAGAGATCAGGTTTCATGGAATGGGATGATTTCAGCATATGCCCGGCATGGTTTTGGTGATGCTGCCCTGAAACTGTTTTGGGAAATGCAAACTGCAGGTATGAGTCTAGATGAGTTTACATTCACCAGTGCTCTAGGTGCATGTGCTGTGTTGCCAGCTTTGGAGTGTGGTAAGAAGATTCATGGCCACATAATCAAAATGGGATTTGAATCGATGATATTTGTGGGAAATGGACTTATTCACATGTATGCCAAGAAAGGAAGCACAGAAGAGGCGAAGTCAGTCTTTTCTCAAATGCCACAAATAGATGAGGTTTCGTGGAATGCACTTATTGGAGGATATGTCCAAGATGGACAAGGTGAGGAATCTCTGAAGTTGTTTTCTCAAATGCAACGGGCAGGTGAGAAACCGAATGAATTCACCTTTGCTAATATTTTGAGTTCATGTGCTTGCTTAGCATCTCTAGGACTTGGAAGGCAAATTCATGGGAACATTATCCAGATTGGGTTCGAGTCGAACATTTACGCTGGGAGTGCTCTTGTTGATATGTATGGGAAATGTGGGAGTTTGGACAATGCGTGCCAGGTGTTTGATATGATGCCCGAACGAGACTTGGTGTCATGGACTGCAATGATTTCAGGATATGCCCAGAATGGACATGGCAGGGAGGCCATCCAACTCTTTGAACAAATGCTACTAGCAGGCACAAAGCCAGATCAAGTCACCTTTATTGGTGTTCTGTCTGCTTGCAGTCATTCAGGCCTAGTTGATGAAGGCTGTCACTACTTTTATTCCATGAGCGAAGACCATCACATGATACCCAAAGCCGATCACTTTTCCTGCATGATTGACCTTCTTGGTCGAGCTGGGCGCCTGGATGAGGCTGGTGACTTAATCGACAAGTTGCCATTTGAACCCGATGCTACTATTTGGGGAACATTGCTTAGTGCCTGCAGAGTTCATGGCAATTTACAGTTAGGAAAACATGCAGCAGAATCCCTTATCAAATTGGAGCCGCAAAATGCTGCAACTTATGTTCTATTATCAAACATCTATGCTGCTGCTGGTAGGTGGGAGGATGTGGCAAGGGTTAGAAAAATGATGAAAGACCTGGGAGTAAAAAAGAAGCCTGGATGCAGCTGGATTGAGGTAAAAAATAAGGTGCATGCATTTGCTGTTGGAGATAGGTCACACCCACAAATTAAGGAGATATATGCACTATTGGAGGAACTGTTGATGCAAATGAAGGTGGCAGGGTATGTACTAAACAAAAATTTAATGCTACTTGATGCTGACTAGAAGAATATGTATACTCTCCCCCGTGTTCCTACAGCGAGAAACTGGCAGATATGTTTAATCTTATAAGCACATCCTCCAGGAGACATATTTGAGTTGTCAAGAACCTTTATATATGTGGCAGCTGTCACTCTTCCATCAAATTTACCCCGAAGATTATTGGCTTTGAAATTGATATCAGTCATCTCAACTATTTCCACTGCAAGAAAGGCGCCTTTGTCTGGAGAATTCTCTACATTTGCACAAGGGCTAAGCAGCAAAATGGGAAACCATGGCATAATTGATGTGGGTGATAAAGGGCTCAGTTTTCCAAATGGGGGCATCCACCTTTCATATCTGATGTTCTATACTCACAGGATTCCATGAGAATGGAATAAATGAGCTGGTGCAGTACAATGGATCTAGACCAAATTCGCTCGTTACCTTAAAAGCAACATAGCAAGGTTCTTCTTCTAAGCAGTATCTTTCATGGTAGGGAGCAAGCTGTTGTTTTGATTTCTTTTGGAATCCATGATGTTATAATTGCACTAGATAAATAGTTAAAAGTTTTGGTGCATGCTAGTCTAAAGAGCGTAACTGACTAGTTTTATCCATGATCAAACTGAAATATATGTGAGCTTTCTAACATTATATTAGAGTTTATATCTCGATGCCTTACATTTTGTTGAACTGGAAGAAAATGCCATGAGCATTCCCTCTTGCTCCTAAAAGAGGATTTTATTTTCATTGTGTTTTAAATATTTAGGTATTCGTATTATCGTAGCTTATATAATTTGTCTGAATTTATAACTGCCACTTCTGTGGCAAAATAGAATTTGTAATTTCCACTTTATAATCAGAGTATTTCCTTACCAAAAGGGCAGTTACATAGAAGGTGTGAATCACATGTTGTAGTTCTTTCTCTATTCAAAGGCGTCCATTTTTTTTTCTAGGCTACAAAGCCCGGGGAAAACACCCGAGTACTTCCCCTCATTTCGAGGATGGGACCCAGGGAAAACCCTAGAATCTTAAGGGCACAAAGGCGAGTCAACAATAAGGCTCGAAGCCATTACAACAATATACTGATTATGAGCTCAACACGTCACTTACGAGAATTGAACCTGGGTGGGGAGAATAACAATCATTCCTCCCAACCACTCGAGCTAAACCCAATTGACAAAGGCGTCCGCTTTAATGTAAGGCATATATGAACCAACATAATCAAATCTATTCACCGAATGATAGTTCTTCAGTAAAGGTGTCCGCTTTTAATGTAAGGCATATATGAACCAATAGAATCAAATCCCTTCATTGAATTATGATTCTTTACATCAATTTGTACAACCTTGGTGAAGATGCTGACTTGATGAGAAGAAGAAAAGTTGATGCCAAGCTCTCCTACAAATTTCAAATGAAGATCTCATAGTTCTCTTTTTGGAGATGATGTTGAAGCACATATGTGGCTGAGCAAAATCAAGCTAGCCTTTCAAGTGTAGGGCATTGTGTTAGCTTTTGAGTTACTCTGAAAGTGTTTACACCATGTTTGGGGGTGCTTCATGAGATTTGGGGTACATGGTATATGTTCAACTCTTGAATGTTTTGTGATGGATTTGCACATGGGAGATGGTCTGTGACGAACATGCACATTGGAGATGGCTTACTCAGTTGTTGCTTGACCTTAGTTAGGTGCTTGCTTGGTGTTCTTCCCTAAGACGTTGGAGTTCTCCTGTCAGCATGGGTGACATCCTTCCTGGTGGCCACATGGAAATGGTTGCTTGCTTGGAGAAGGGCCTACTTAGGAGGAGGAACATTTTGCATTTTGAAGGAGGGCATCAAGCCCGAGACAACTGGAATAACTTGGAATCCTATATGTGTTGAAATTTTGGTATGCTCGTTTAACCATAGACAATGTCACATCATTGTCACTCAACCATAGGCATTCACATATGCCACCCCCGAGCACACTAACCTTTACTTAGAATAATTCTGACAAGCGTACTCCAGAACCAATAGATAAACCCTAGTTGCTAACTGCAACAACAACTCAAGACAAGTAGAGCGCTCCTTCTCCAAGGGTAGCGCACAAGAGAGAGAGTCTCCATATTCATAGAACAAGTACCATACACAACTCCAACAACTGCAACTGCACTACTCTCTCTCTCAAACTTGCGCCATACTTAGCAAGAATGTCACCAAGAATATCACCAAGAAAATCACCAAGAAATGACCATGCGCCCTTATTCCTCCTTGCAGCTGCAACTGCAGCTCTCCACAAGACTTTATTAATCTGTCCAGTGACTTTTCTGGCTGGGCCGACCTGACATTCTGGTAATTATATTTTCTGTTTACCTTTTTCCTGTGGAGCCGACTTGTATTTCTGGAATATAATATTGTAATACTATTTATTCTGCTAGGTCGACTTGTCTTCTAGGGTTTCCACACATCTGTTTAATGGTTCACTTGCTTCTGGAATATTCTATTTTAAGTCATAGGTTACATGTGGAGGTTAATACCTCCCGCACCAAAACATCAACACTCCCTTTTAGCTAGGGAGGTGTTGCCGCCCTTATACACACTTGCTAACGTGAGCTAAGTCCTGCTCACTTAGTGTGTCCTTGGAGGCACAATGCCTAGGTTCTTAGTCCACACTGTCACCTTGACTAGAACCTCTTCCTTCTAGGCTTACTCCTAGAGAAGCCAAGGGGGGCTTGCTCGGAATATTCTATTTTAAGTCATAGGTTACATGTGGAGGTTAATACCTCCCACAAGACCAAAAACATCAACACCCTTTAGCTAGGAGGTGCTGCCTTCCTTATACACTTCTGCTAACGTGAGCTAAGTCCCGCTTCACTTAGTGTGTCCTTGGAGGCACAATGCCTAGGTTCTTAGTCCACACTGCCACCTTGACTTAGAACCTCTTCCCTTCTAGGCTTACTCCTAGAGAGCCAAGGGGCTGTCCCTAAGTTGTTAAGTTAATTTTAGAGTTAAGTGTTTCTAGGAGTTAGTTTTATTCTCATATAGGCCCAAGGGAAAGTCAACCTATGATGACAAGCAACACCGTAAGTCTAAGTCTAAATGAGAGTCAACCCTTTCCCTAAGTCAATTAAGGACTAGTGCCTAATGTTGGGCTATGGGTCAACTATGTTTGAGGGTGGTCTGCTACAAAAGTCTTACAATTGGATTACGCAAACTATCCCAAAGATCATTTTAATTTATAAATGACTACAAAGTATTACAACACTACAAGATATACAAAAGATATAATGTGATCATATACAAGATACACAAATGTAAGTGTTCAAAGTTTTGCCAAGCATGCCCCAATAGCACTTACTCTATTGGACCGCCTCTCACCTGGGCTACAATCACACAAGCACTCAAGAATCAAGAGAAGTAATGCCTCCCCAAGTGGGATGCTCAAAACTTCATTGACTCACACTGCAACAATAATTGATTAATGAGATACTCAAGATAGTAGATCAATGTGTCACATCAACATGAAAGATAAAGACAAATAGTTGTAAGAAAGATATATAGCAATGAGACTATCACAAAGTGTGTTTGCCCATCGATACATCTACTTCAAACATACACAATGATCTATGCAACTAAGTGTTCTTCTAAATATTTTATTTCCCACCCCTAAGCTAGATGTGTGCCTCAACTTCCAATTCCACCAAATAAATGCCCGTGCTCAAGATACTGGGCTACGAGTCCCCAAATTCTTACTTCCAAGGTCACTCATTACTTCAATTCTCACACAATAAGAAGTAGTCTCCGAGAGGTGATCTCCCCAACGAAATCACGGTGCGGTCCCCCGCCACTTCCTTCTCTACTGTCCCTCTTACCCGCTTTAGATGATGGAAAGAGATGTAAAAAGACCCCTAAAATGTTGCTATGGGTTGCTAAGGACCCTCTAGTGGGTCTTTGCCGAGTTTGATGTATTTTAACAAGTTTTAGATACTTTTTATTTTAGTTTTTAACGTAAGGCCGTGAGCAAAGTGTGTAAACGAGTGCTTGAAAAAGAAAGTTTATATCACCACAACATGTAAAGATAAAAGGAAATGATGGCATAATGTTTAAATCATCAATGTAGACATCACATGAAAGGATTGTACAAGATATTGAACCATAAAACTATAAGCCATTCACATGTGATATGCTAGCGATTGAAAAGAGAGATTAAACTTAAGCACTTTTATAAGATTTAAACCATGAGTATGTGAGATGATATAAGTATGCTCGCAATGTGTTAAAGTGTGAGAGCTTAAAATACATATGAGTTAGGGCATGTAACATGAGTGTTAAACCATCACACCTAAAACATACACATCATTATCACATGTATGTCAAGTGTGTGTGTGAAACCCAAGAGGGTCGTGGGCATTTAAACCATGAACATGTGAAGTATTTAAACCAAAATATAAATGTATATGTGCTTGAAATCAACACAAAGTCGGAGCTAATTGTACTAGGCCGTGAGTATCATTTAAGTGTGTAAATGTAGATTTAACTTAACCAATACCACATTTAGTGCTATGCTAAGTTATGAAATTAAATTAATTTTAGAAGACAAAGAAACTTAACAAATAACGAGATCTCTAAACTTCACTTCATATGCTTCCAAGATTAGCTAAACAACTTAAAGGTAAGAGATCTAAAGTATTTGAATCACATCTAAGTTATATAACCATATATCAAGTGAGACAGCATAAGCAAGATTACTGAAGAAATAAACTTGTAAGTGAGAGGTTATCTAAGATATGATCAACTTAATGAATGAAATAGGAACTAAGCTAATAAGTTATATGAACAAAGGAATGACTACTCTCAGTTAGGTTTATTTTAGGGCCCAAAAGACTTAAAAATATTAAAAACCTAAAAGGAAAGAGAGAGATATACGTTACCCAAACCAAAGAAGAGTTGTTTGAAAGGCTCCCAGGTGTTGTATGCAGCTTACACCCCTCAAAGTATATCATTGTCTCAGCAAAATCAGCAAGCAAAGCTGCCGGAAATGCCTAAAAAACACCAATTTGTTACGTAAATTTTCCTCTGCATACAATGTAAAAAATTTCCAGCAAACAAATATGATATAGAAATTTGATTTTATGACCTATCTAAGAGTAAGATAGCTACAGAAAATGATAATGAAATGATAGCAATATCAAATGAAAAAGAAACAGCAAGGAGTTTGAACAAGCCAAGGTTGAAATCTGCTATAAAGTCTCTTCCAAGCCCTAACTTGTGAGACAAACCTGCAACTCAGACACAATGTAGATCTATAGCAGGATAGTATGATTGATTAGCATAAAATCTGAACTAATTGATCCTACCTAATCATCCAATCATAAATCATCAACACTTGTTTTACATTTGATTTACCTCAATAAACTAATTTATCAAAGAATGCTTGCATATAAATCACAAAATGAGAGAGAAACAAGATCACCTCTTGCTATTTTGATCACAAGACTAATCTTAGAAATCCAAAATGTCCTCCAAAGCTTTATTCATCCAATAGAAGAACCAAACCAGTGAAGAAGTATGGCAATGATGTGAAAGGTAGGAGAGAATGGGATGATGGAAAAACCAAGAGTTAATAACTTTACCAGCCAATGAAAGGTGAGAAAGGGAGTGAGAGGTCTCTTTAAATAGCTTGAGAAGCCAAGAGACCCTTTGATTTTCAACACTGTCAAAGATCCAAGGAAGACAACCCAACGTAAAAAGGCAACCAATGAAATCAAAGGTTTTTAGGTTGAATGAAAAGGAAAAAGAATTAAGTGATGAGGAGAAAGCAATTGGAAAGAGGAAACAAAACACACTGAAGAGGAGGCCCCACCCACAATCTAAAGGAGAAAGGTGACATGCTTTCACCACTTGTATGATGTTTCCACTTTGGGAAGAAGGACAAGGCTGGTAAAAGGAAAGGACGGAGCTTGGGAAAGGCAGGAGTAAGTGTGTTTGGCGGAGGGAGCTGGAGTCCCACACTCCATGCTTTATTTGAGTTGGGAGAAGGGAGTACGTGGAGGAGGGAGGCCCATGCTTCTAATTAAAGGAAAGGCAAAATATTAAAGGGAGAGGAGGGGCGTAAGATGACGTGAGAGAACCTTAATGGAGGGATATGAGAGGACCTACGCTTTAATTAAATGAAACTCTGATGTAATACGGGAGTTGGGATGAGGGGTACCGTGAGGTAAATGGCAATGTGAGAGGTGTGTAAGTGTTGAGATTTGATACCTTGGAGTAGAACCTCTATGTGTTTAGGAGTCTCAAAACAATAAAGGGGAAGACTTTACCCTCATACTTACTTTATGATTCTAATTTCACTTTGACTTAGGAGTTTTAAGTCAAAAGTGAAATATGTCACTTAAGTTATAAAGTGGCAATTAATTCACAATGCAAGTGAGAGTTAATAGATTAAAGTGACTAAGGAAAAGTGGTTTCCTTAGTGAGATTATTATTTGAGTTGATCTCATCCATTGATTAGACATGGCTAGATCTAATCTAGGCCATTGATCTTTTAGGGTTAGGAGACCAAAAGGAGGGAAAAAGTGCATTTTGGAGACTCATTCTTCACTTGAGACTCCAGGGAAGAGAAGGAGGGCTTAATTCCATCTGAGAGAGAGGGAGAGGGTTTTGCACTTCATGAGGGTTTGAGCTAAAACCCTTGGAGCTTTCAGCTTGTAGCCTGGAGCTTGGTGGATGCATGGTGAGTTTATCCATGGAGCCACACCTAATAATTGCCTCGTGAGCATTTGCACGAGTGAGGGATGATTCCAGGAGGAGGGCGCATTATTCCGGGCCATCTCACCAGAGAGCAGCTCTTGCCCAGATCCGGGAGAGGTCCAAGCAGAGGAGGCTAGAGGAGGTCAGCTTCATGGTGTGAGAGATTTCCTTCGGGCCTCAGCTATCTTTGTGGTCGACGGTACGTGCATGGGGCTTATGAGCGAGATGACCGGCAACACCGGGTAGCAATCATTGAGGTTTTCAGTGCCCGACAGCTGCGTTGGAGAGGCGCATTGTGAGAGATTATTATCTCTGCGGAGGGGCTCTTCATCACTGGGAGAGCTCTGGGCTTCGCCCAACAGGGCAACTTGGGAGAGGGCGCAACACTGTTTTGGTCTCTTCTTCTTCCGGATCCCGATGCAAGTCTCGTGGGAGGAGCTTGCTATGTATACGTGTTCCATTGTTGCATTACATGTTGTATCTCTTGCTTTAATCACATTATATAGACATATCCCAAACTAGTTTTCCCTCTGTATTTTATCCAGGGTCATTGACCAAAAAAATACCTGCGTCAAATTTTGTGCATGTTTAGAAGGGTAGAACAACATTTTAGAGTTTCCAAGATCTAAGGTAGTGTTATGTGTTTTAAGTATTTACGTAATAAAGCAATACCGTAAATAAGAAAAACACCTTGCAAGGGCACCTTAAAATGACACTTAACCATAAAAATTATTAACAGCCAGTACATGATGCCTTGCTGTCCTAAAACAGCCAGAAAAGACAAAGAAATGGGGCTGAGTCTCAGCCATCCTAAGGTCATGACGACCTAGATGGCGTTTCATAGGACCTCGAGATTTCAACATTGGGTAACGTGTGAGCCAAAGGTGGCTTCGGGACTTGCCGGACTTTGGAGCACTTTTGGCAGCTTGGAGAAGGTTTTATCGACGGCTGGCTGTTTTGGACAAGAAGTTTACAATCCAAAACAAAGGTAAACTTCAGATTTGAAGGTACCTCTCCTTCATTGTCAGTTGCATGGCTCAGGGAAGATTTTGGACAGTTAGTTTACTGTGTTGGTGGACAGTTGTGGGCGATTTGTTGGGCTGATTTTTGATACTTGTGGACAGCCTCTTCACACCTGTGTGGACAGGAGTGAGTTTGTAGAGACGACCTCTTTTCACCTAGAGATTAGGAGTGAGGTCGTGATTCGCTTGCCTCTTTTCACACCCCTGTTGGCCAGTGAGGAGGCGCCGCCTTTCTGGCAGAGAGAGGAGCACGAGTGAGCACGCTGGCGACATGCCTATCACGATGCGCAGAGGACAAGCTAGCTTCTAAGCTAGCAACTCCGTCTTCATGGAAGGGCCGTGATGGTCTCTGCCTTGGAGGACCCTCGAAGCTATGGGATATAATCAGGCGGTTGTTCTCGCGATACTCGGATCGCCTCCCGACTTGGTGGCGTATCACGAAGAGGAACAAGCATGGCGAGGACGCATTTCTCATGGAGTCCGATCACATCATACCCCATGTGACGGGAAGGCTCATGCATATCAGATGTGGGCATCTTTGATCAGCTTATATGAGAGCTCAAATGAGAACCTAAGATGGTTCTTCATGATAGGACCTCGAGCTATTCGTGACAGGATGGTCGCCATTTCTTGCCAGATTCACCTGCATCCTAGACGAGCTTGACACGGAGAGGTCATTGTATCTAACCCCTTTGGTGAGGCAAGCTTTTGCATACGCTTCACCAAACCGTGGGCTTCATTTATACAGGCATGCTTGCTGTGAGGTCTTACCCACATGGGAGAGGATGTGATGACTTCGCCTGTGAGGAGATCAGCTAGCATCGAAGTCTTCCTCGACAGGGCAAAGAAGCAGAGTGGTCGTGGTGATGAGGAGCTTGCTCTTTGGACAAAGGGCAAGAAGAAGACTGGTCGTGGGAGGTCAAGATGGTCCCAAGATCAACAACTTCGTGAGGAGTGGAGGAGGAGCAGAGGATAGCAAATGATGTGAGCAGTTGATCGATGCTAGCCGAGGGAGAGACATGAGCACATGGAGATGCTTTGTTTGTGGAGAGGCTGGTCACTATGCAGGACAAGGTCCCAACAAGAAGAAGAAGAAGAAGCAAAATAGGATGGGACAAAGCAGTGGCAGCAGAGGAGATAGAGTTCAGTGATCAGTTTGCCAGAGAGTGCATTCATTGCTACTTTATCTACCATTACACCATCCAAAACGGTTGGGAGACCGAGCTGATGAGGACCGATTGACTCACAGCTGTGATTCAGAGGGAGATCACCTCAGTTGTCCCCGTGACAGCTTCAGAGTGGGGTGGACCGGTCCACCCAAGAGTAGCTACGTAGCCGTGAGCAAATGAGTAGACAGAGAGATGGTGCTTAGCTTCAGTGCATCAGAGGATGATGAGGAGGAGCAGCAGGGCACCACAGAGGCTTGAGCCTCACATGGCTTATGAGACGGGCAGATCAGGTTCTGGATCCACTTCAGGTGGAGGTGACTTGGCGAGAGGCCAAGTTGAGGACTCTTGGTGAGATGCCAAGAGTTGTGACTCTTGGTGAGATGCCAAGAGTAGTGACTCTTGGTGAGATGCCAAGAGTGGAGACTTTTGGTGAGAGGCCAGGAGTAGGAGGAAATCCTTGGTGGGATACCAAGGTGGAGATCTTCGGTGTGATGCCGAGATCCAGGTGATATTGGATAGATGGAGAGTCAGTGCCATTTATAGATCATACAGATTGAGTAGATCTGTGACAGAGTCCACTTTCAGAGATTAGGGTACAACCATACTCACCGAGCATATGCCAGGAGGCAACCATGTCCACTGCAGGGATGATATTGGTGGTGGCGAGCACTTTCCTCGGTAAGAGGGAGTGTTGAGATTTGGATACCTTGGAAAGTGGTCCCCATGTGCTTAT
>SNQJ01S0148147.1:3422-23630 GCA_010110895.2 Picea sitchensis
ATTTGAACCATTGTTTATTTTGTGTAAATACAATATCACACATATTATTCTTATTTACTACCTACGTATATGTATCATCAATCTCCTTTTACCTTATTACTAATTATCGTCTTACACTATTATTATCATTTATATATAATCACTATACTTATCATAATCTCATAATCACATACCCTCTATTATATCTATATCTTTCGCATACAATCGTTAACCTTATTTTAATAATAATTAATCATTAAACTTATCACTCACAACAATTTATCAATAAGAATGTACTGAAAACATAAATTAATTATAACAATCAAAAAATTTACAAGTTGCAATGTGTAGGAGACACTAAACTCCCTTCTTTTGAGCACCAACTCAAGGAGACATCAATCCCCTGTTTAGAGCACCAACTTTAGGAAGCACCAACTTCCTATTTAGAGCACCAACTTTAGGAAGCACCAACTTCCTATTTAGAGAACCAACTCTATGAAGCACCCACTCCCTTGTTTCAGGCATCAACTTGTAGAGGATTGCAATCCTCCCTTGCTCCTCTCTTCCACCCTCACTTCATGAGCATATTTAATTATTTACTTGGACTCTGATTATGTTTTGATCTTTTGAATTGGACCACAAAGACACCCTCTTTCCACCAAACCTTTCTTGATTTTATAGGCTTCCAATAGGTATGATATTGAACCATTGTGTTTTTTATAATTAACCATTGCACCTCTTCATTTAATTTAACAATAACAAGTAATGTTTGTCTTTTAACCTAGAACTAATATCTTCCTCTCTTATTATTCATTTATTATCGTGAAAGTTATTCAATTTAGTAGGAGGGATAATTTGTCATCATAATTATGTCGATCGGGATTTTTATGAGTCAGTCACAGGTATGGATCAACTTTATTATTTTTATCCCACACTTTTGTTGCATCTTCAGTTTTCAATAGATCATAATCAAGCTTTAGTTAGCTCTCTGGTGTATTTTCCTATACCGAAATGAACATGTGTTAGCTTGTAGCCAACTTTGTTTTTCATATGACCAGAATGTTGTGATCAACAACTACATATACAAGGCACAGGGATTGTTCTATAGTATATCCCAAAGGCCCCTTTAATTTACTAGGTGACCATGACCTATGACCAAGAGCGAAAACATACGAGGCTTGTCACTTTCTCCATACAGCCAATGGTTATGACCGGGGGATTATTTCCTTGGCGATTTACCATTTTCAAGATCGTGGTATTTCTTTTTAACATCACAGAGGTCAAAGGGTGGTTTTCAAAATTTGTATAGTGAGTGCCATGGTGACCCTTTCTTCCAACACATGTCCTCTAGTGGTTTTTACAAAACCAACCGTTGGAGTCGGCTCTCAAATTAAACACCTTACAACTTTTCCATGTGCAATGCACTTATCACCATTGATCACAATCATTGATCGATGACTAGAAATCAACTTCGTCCCCTACATTAACTTTCATGCGAAAAAACCCTATCATTCGTTGATCTTCTCCTCTCTGATCTCGATCAAAGGTTGATATTACTTCTAGACTTTATAGGCAATCCGACAATTGGAAATTAATCAAACATTGGACAAATGATTTTCATATATTTTCACATTTCCAATTGTGTTGACTCTAGTCAATAGTCACAGAACGTGAATTCATCGTGGATCGTCCGATCTGATCAACGATAGACAAAAAATGAAAATAAAATGGATTTGATTAAAGCTATGGGTTCGAGTCTGGTTTTTATCCATCGTGTTTATTCAAAATGTGAATAGGCTTTGATCCATCTAATCTACTCATACTCAATCATCGTCGTCCAACATTGATCTCCACCATAGATTCTAAAAAGATGCCCAATCGAGCTCCCAATTCCAATTGTGTCATTGTTTTACCCTACCCCCGTTGGAGGCATTAATACTCACTTACTCCTTGACATCGATCATTGATCTTAAACTTGATCAACGATCATTGGATCAATTTTAGGCCTGACACCTGTTAGTGTTAAGTACCAAAAAATGAAAATTAAAAGCACCACAATAGATATACAAGAACAATAAGAAAAATCTCCTTTATTATTATCAAACCCTTAGGGTAGGGAAACACCCTATTATGGAAGAGATCCTCTCTTGTTCACTTGCTTCTTCGAGGGGGCTTCTTCCTAATGAGCTTCAACTCCAAATACAATATTCCTCTTCATATCACATTACATTGCTTGAACCCCTTTATATAGTGCTACCATCACCTAAGGACATTCTAGAGGGGGAATCTTCTAGAAAAAGAACCTTCTAAGAAGTCATATTATATTTATTATATCTAAATCCCCATTTATTATATCTAACTGCCATAGTGGGCCTTATTTAATACTATAGTGGACCTAGTCCACTTTACATTGAATTGAATTTAATATTATAACTATGGGCCCTTCGAGGGCCCCCACTACCTCTCTAGCTACCTAACATTCCATACCCCTTATGAAAGTATTGTCTTCAACGCTTGATGTACAACCATATACCAAGGTCCCATGGATAAGTGTGGACCATAGTGTTGAAGTAGACTAGAGAAACAGGGTCCCATGGAGAAATGAAAACCATCATGGTGAAGTAGTCCAACTTCCATTGTGAACCGAGGTCCCATGTCCAAGTGCTCATGTGAACTCCACGCGAAAGATATCTGAACTCAAGAACCAATTGAAAATGATGCTCCAAAGATCTACATTGATCATGGGGATCCAAATATGTAGATCCCTCCATATCCACAAAATCATTTGAATAACACACTAGTACTAGAGAATACTGAAAAATAGTGTGCATAGAAGGCGTTGGACTTCTCACCATAATGTGCTCTACATGAGGTGAAGGAGAGTCATCAAATAGAATATGGAAGTGGTTGTCATCCTAGAAATGACAACTATCCATATACCAATCATCATAATCATCCTCCAAAGCATACCAAGAATACACTTCTTGATGATATTCGTTCATGATGTTCATCAAAGTACATTTCTCCTTCATGATCGTGAAGGACTTATGAATACTACGAAAATCATCCCTGATACCTTCTTGAGTGTCATGCATTTGGGATTTGAATGCTTCAATCATGTGTAAAATTTCCTTGAGTTGAGAGCGCATATCCATTGGAAACACCACATATAATGTACCAAAAGAAAGATACCAGAATTAGTTATCTAATGGCATTGATCTAGTAGTTGTCATCGCTCTATAATTTTCCAAGGCTATGAAGGAAACCCAGAGGTAACCAAAAAAACACTTTGGAATATGGGATATAGCCATGCCAACTTCAGAGAGGGATCTCTCTATATGATTTAGTTGTGTTATTCTGATAATATTAGGCTAGATATTATGGTTCATGTTTGGGTTTTTTGTGTTGTTGGGTTGAAACTGTAAATATAGGCGATTGGGAAAATGGAGTCAGAAGAGATTAATATGATCAAATGTATAAATAATCAAGTTTATATGCAATAGGGAAAGGTAGGCATACTATTGGATCCTTGTAGTTTATGATATGGAGAAATAAGAACATATTAGGATTCACTTTAAATATAGAACATTGTTACTTGAATTCTATATTTAAACTTCAGAAGAAAACATTGATATTGCTTTAAGCCAAAACAGGTTGTTTTAAAACAAATCCTAAACTCAATTTTCTTTAAAATAATAGAGGAAAGAAACACATGTGAAAATAGAGAAAACAGATTACAGTAATAATCACTTCACCACATAGATATGACACATGAATCATGATACATCTTGTCTTGTATTAATGAAAAAGGTCACTTGAACTCAATGAACATATTTACAATGAATGGTAGTCTCTCAGTACACGTTCTCCCCCTTGTTTATTATAAATGAAACAATATATAGAATAAAATCTCTCCTAAACTGTTACAATAATTTTGTAATAAAACTTTGAATAATAACTAACCATGAAATAATATCTCCAAATTATATGCTGGAAATCTGCAAAATGATCCTCAATCTGCTGATCTTCTGTTGCTAGGTGTCTTAGACTGGTCTTCATGCCCTTGAAATATGGAAAAAGTTTGAAAATGTCTTTGCAAAATCAGTTAACTACCCTCTCAAATCTGATTTCTTTGCCATATGTCCCTGTGAGCTCTATTTCTATCATTTTTGCCTTTGAATAATTCATTTTGTCACAAAATATTTGGGAAAAATAATAATAAAATTTCCAAATATTTTGATTAAATCCTTAAATGAATTTCATAATTTAGAATTTCAATATATTCATTTAAATTATTTGATAAATCGTCTTGTTTTTCAAATCCATGGCTTGTTTTCCAAATCCGTGGCTTGTTTTCCCTTCCCATGGATTAACAAAACCATGTGTTATTTCACCTGCAATTGTAGATTTAAATTCGCATGTACCTATAGCCTCCCATCCATAAAAATATTTCATAAATGTATGAAATATTTATTTATATATTTTCCGGATCTGTAAAATTTTGTTTTCACTCATAACTCCATTTACTTTTACCTGTAGCTTCAAAAATATATTAACCCGTAGCTTCATTTCAAAAATAAATCCATGCTTTTGAAGAACCCAAACTCTAACTCCAGAAAATTCAATTAATCCACGGAACCATTAACCTTCCCAACAATCATTTTTAAATGTAATAGGGAAACTGGTTTTCAGAGGGGCGATTAAGTAGGAAGTGGGTTAGGAGGAGGGGGGGTGTGATTTAACTGGAGGGTGACAGCTGGTAAAATGTGGTAAGAGTGAACACCACCTTTCGGACCCCCCCTTTTGGTTAAATGTCGGAGGGGATGGGGGGTCCAAAACATACTCATAACCATTGATGTGATTAATTCACAGATCTCGGGGATTTTTTATTTGGGAATTTTAATGCATTGAATGCACGGTGGGGACATAAAGTAAATTTGACTTTTGGTTTTGACTGGTGATTTGGCGTATACAATTATGAAGTGGGAATTCAATGGATGAGGTAAGATAAGGTTTTATTTTATAAAGTATAATTTTGTTTTAAAATATAAAACCAAAATAATATATAATGATTTTATATCCTAAATAAAATTAATTTTAATTTGAATAAAACTTTGATGAGGGTTATTTGAAAATTGGGTATAAAAGCCAATATTTTGTCGAACTCTCATAGATGAGCTTTAAACTCTGCATACCAAACTAAATCTGTCTAGGGCACAATTTTTTGCCAAAAATTATCATGTGCTAACAATAGCAATCTGAGTACATTGTGAAAAATGATGAGCTCTGGAGTCTCGTCGTCATAATGAAAACCCCCACAAATGGTTGATTTTAAATCAGCGATATATTCACTTCCAGAGCTCCGATTCGGGTGATGTTTTTTTTGAAATCAGATATTTTTCAAAGAGGAACTCAGATATGTAATTTTGTTTTAGAAAATTCAACCTATGGATGCTATAGAAATCAAAAACTCTTGCCGTCATCTGTAGAAAAAACCCTGAAAATTGCAGATTTTAAAACTTCAATATCTTTCCTTCTCGGACTCCGTCTTGGATGATTTTTTTTTTAACTTGGGTGTTTTTCTGAGAGGAACTCAGATATACAACCTGTTTCTACAAATTTTGCATAGAAATATACCAAAAATTTTTGAAATGTCATAGCCCTCTTTTTTTTTCTCCGAAAAAACAATTTGCAAAAATAAAAAAAATATTTGCCCACAATGTCTTCCAAGGAAAGTGCTATGATACCACTTGTTAAGTACCAAAGACTGAATATTAAAATCACCACAACAGATATACAAGAACAATAAGAAAAATCTCCTTTATTATTATCAAACCCTTAGGGTAGGGCAACACCATACAATGGATCATATTAAAGAAGAGATCCTCTCTTATTCGCTTGCCTCTTCGAGGGGGCTTCCTCCTAATGAACTTCAACTCCAAATACAATATTTATCTTCATATCTCATTACATTGTTGGAACCTCTTTATATAGTGATACCATCACCTAAGAACATTCTAGAGGAGGAATCGTCTAGAAGTAGAACCTTCTAAGAAGTCCTCTTACATTTATTATATCTAACTACCTATTTATTATCTCTAACTACCATAGTGGACCTAGTCCACTTTAAATTGAATGGTCTCTATTATTATAACTATGGGCCCTCCGATCCCCCCCACTACCTCTCTAGCTACCTAACAGTTAGTAGCATAATGACCATGTTCAAGAGAGCCAACAACTCCATATGCAACAACCCCATCAGGTTAATGTTCTTGTAGAGTTCTCTTGCAGCTAGTGTAGCAAAGTTATTTAACAGAGTTATAGCCTGAACCATATTAACCATAACACCATGTCCAAAAAAAATTCTTAATGACATACCATATTGACTATTGGTAATGATGACGATATTGAACCCCTTTGACATCAATGCCAACACCATGTCAAACATTCTTCCCCTTTGGCATTGATGGCAACAAAGTAAAAACTCTTTATTTTAATTGAGTTTTATTGTTTATTCTCCCCCTTTGACAGCAATGGCAGAAGGGATGTTTTTTTTCTCCCCTTGAGGTCATACTCCCCCAGCCCATGTCCTCATTTTCTAATGAAACTTGTGCAATTCAATTGGATATGGAAATTACCCCTAATTTTTGTCTAAGGTATTCAAAAGTATTCCTAGGTATAGGTTTTGTGAATATATCTGCAATTTTTTCTTTAGTATCCAAATATTCCACTTTAACAACTTTTTGAGAAACTTGTTCCCTTAAGAATTGAAATTTAATTGGGATATGCTTGGTTTTTGAGTGCATGACAGGATTTTTAGACAGATTTATAGCATTGGTATTGTCATAGTTAATAGTAATAAGGTGATCATACTTTACTTGTAGGTATTCTAGGGTTTGTTTCATCCAGATTACTTGAGTGTAGCAAGATGCAACAGCAATATGTTCAGCTTCTGGTGTAGATAGTGATATGGAGGATTGTTCTTTACTTAGCCATGACACAAGACATTTTCCTAGGAAGAATGCTCCTCCACTAGTGTTTTTTCTATCATGCACACTACCAGCCAAATCTGCAT
Source organism: Picea sitchensis (assembly GCA_010110895.2). Taxonomy (NCBI): domain Eukaryota; kingdom Viridiplantae; phylum Streptophyta; class Pinopsida; order Pinales; family Pinaceae; genus Picea; species Picea sitchensis. Next base: position 10,477 of record SNQJ01S0148147.1, read on the forward strand.
TAGTATATGCATTTAAAGTGAAGTCTTCTCCTTTTGGATACCATAATCCAAAATCCAAGGTGCCTTTAAGATATCTGAAAATTCTTTTAGCTTCTTTCATATGAGTCTCTTTAGGTGCATATTGAAATATGGCCACTAATCCTACAACTTTCATGATATCTGGTCTTGTTATTGTTGCATATAATAGGCTACCAATCATTGATCTATATAGGTTTTGATCTACTTCTAATGTTTCATCATCTTTGTTTAGTTTGAAACCTGTAACCATAGGAGTGCTCATGGGTTTACACTCTTCCATCTGAATTTTTTTCAACATTTCTTTAATGCATTTACTCTGAGATATGAATATTCTTTTGTTTGATAGTGAAACTTGTAAACCCAACAAGAATGTTAGTTCACAAATCATTGACATTTCAAACTCTTTTTGCATTTATGTAGGAAACTATTTGCTTAGAGGATTTTGATTACTCCCAAATATAATATCATCCACATATACTACAACAATAATCATATTCTGATTTTCAATTTTAATGTAAAAATTGTTGTCAGTAGCTCCTCTTTTGTATCCTTGTTGTTGTAGATGATTATCAAGTCTTGAAAACCATGCCTTGAGGGCTTGTTTGAGACCATACAATGCTTTATTTTATTTTCATGCATAGTCCTTATTTTCTAATAACAAAAATCCATCAAGTCGTTCTATATAAACCTCTTCTTCTAGATTTCCATTTAGGAATGTTGATTTGACATCAATTTGATATATTTTAAAAAATTTGAAACATAAAAATGCCAAGAACATTATGATAACTTCTAATCTGGCCAATGGAGCAAATGTTTCCTTAAAATCAATCCCTTCTACTTGGGCATATCCTTTTGAAACCAGTCTTTCTTTATTCCTGATAACTTGACCATCTTCATTAAATTTATTTTTGAAAACCCACTTGGTCCCTACCACATTTTTGTCTATTTGTCTTGGGACAAGATCCCAGGTCTGACTATTTTCTATTTGATCAGGCTCTTCATTCATGGCTTTGATCCAATATTTTGTTGGACACACCGATCACGCTGAGAAGGGGGGGGGTGAATCAGTGTGAGGGATATTTTACACTTCTCACAAAACTTTAGTTAGCCATCACCATTCACAACATCAATACTTATTACTTCCATTCATACTTATTTTCTTACATGTAAATATAGCTCAATTACATACATTAACAATAAAGAGCTATGCACCATCACAATAAAGAACACAAGGAACATCAGATATATGTATAAGTTTCTTGTATTACGGACTACAATCCTTGGGTTTTATCAGCACCAACTGATATAGAGAACCAACTCCGAGAGAGAACCAACTCTCAATGCAAGACCTATCTTGCGTATCTCAGCACCAACCGAGATGTGAGGAATCCAATCCTCGAGTACAAGACCTAGCTTGTAGACAGAAAACAATCTGTCAAACTATACCAATAGTCTATACCAACACAAGTGCATCAACTATACACAACATGTCACAACAACCTGTCTAATCGATATCATCATCCAAATATGATCTGTAACTCTATAACAGACCTAGTGTATGTGATCATAGACCTGCAAACCTTCCTTAACTTCAACAACAAGAGACTAGCATTTTCATCAAACTTTACTTTAGTCTCATATGACTAATTTTGTATTAGTCAACAACCCTAACTTGCAACAATCATAACTCTGTACCTGTAATGAATAAAGGTCTTAAAATGGTACATAATTTTCTTCAGTGTCTTGTCTGAAATTCCTACAGGTGTCACTGCTTGGAACCTCCCACAAAAGGAGTTGTAGGAAAAATGGCAAACCTTGCTGAATTTTGGCTTATTATAGAGAGCGAACTTGTAGAGAATACCGTGCACGGAATATTTTTCGTATGGATCTGAAAATGGTATACAACATACTGAAGACTATACGCTAACCAATGCATTTTGTCTTACTGAATTTGGATCTTTTATGAATAAGTTACGACTTTTTTACCCAGAACATATGTTTTAGACTAGTTTCAAGACTAGCCACAAACCATATTTTCCATGGAGTGTAACTCCCAAACTACAACGACTCACAAGATGAAATTTTTATCACAGTTACTTGGATATGTTGTCTCAGCATCCTCCATATTTTTCTATCTGACTCATTCTAGAAAAATAGTTATTGTGAAAATGGTGAGATGACATGTAAATAACATACCTTAGAAGCATCATCAAAAGACTTTATCCTCCCTTGAATTTCGTTCTTCTTTACTTCACCTTCCCTCTGAAGTTTGCCTTATATCTCCTTTAGTTACCTCAGTCACTTACATATATTCAATATTCTCAATAGAATACAAATGGGATACCCTTTCTCTCTTATTTATACTCTTCAAGTAGCTTCCTCTAGAAGTATCCACTTAACCACTTTGTCCACTTAGCCACTTTGTCCACTTAACCAAATTTGTCCACTTAGCCATTTTTTCCTCTTAACCACTTTTTCCACTTAACCAACTTTGTCCACTTAGCCACTTTGTCCACTTAACCACTTTATCCACAAATAGTAAACTCTCCACTTCTAGTTGCAACTAATTTATTTTTAATTGTTTTCTTGTTGCAACCACTTAACCCATGACTAACCACATTGACTGGTCAACTTCTTCTAGGAGATTCTAGAATATTTTGACTTCTTTGACCTTCTAGGAGCTTCTATATAACTCATGAGGGTTCTCCAACTTCACATGGCCATAACTCTCTAACCATGAGGAGTTATGTGGCGTTCCACATATCACCGGAAACGACATGACATATACTATCCATATGGAATAGTTTCTTCTGCAAATTCATTGATCTTCATTACATTATTCCTTAATAAAACTTGGGTTCCATAACCACATTGTTGGGCTACTCAACCACCTAACCATTTGTACTTCGCAAAGCGTCTTCCCATGAGGACGTCTTCCCGTGAGGGATTTCACCATAAGGGGACCACTTTGAGAACTTTATCCAAAAGTGTCTTCCTGTGAGGGCTTTCACCATAAGGGGACCACTTTGGAGTTTATCCATTTGGTTATTTCTATCAACCATGACATGACATCAATGATATAACTCCCTTTAATATCAACACATCATTATGACACCACTTGACATCAACCCTTTGACAACAATTACATCAATAACCATATAACCAATAATCAATATATCAATGATACAAACACATCACTTTGACAATACTTGAGATCAAACCTTTGACATCAACCCTTTGACATCAATCCTTTGACATTAATGACAACATAGTACAACAATCTCCCCCTTTGGCATTGATGGAAACACCAACATTGATGTCAACACCAATCATTGATGGAAACACTTGGACATGGAAATGCTCCCATCAATATTCATTTCTCCACATCAATGTGTTTATTTCTCCTCATTTAAAAGCAATGGCAAAGGGTAGTTTTCTCCTTGGCGATGCTCCCCCTGTCTGGATGCCTTGGGGTTGCTCACCCTGTCTATTGCTCCATCATCTAAACAATCTCTCCCCATTTGGACAAGGGATATCACTTTGATGCAATGTTGATGGCATGGATGCCAACCATATCTCCTCTTGGAATCATGTTGTTGCAACCTATCATGGGAAGAAGAATGACTCCCCTTGTGGGTATGTCTCCCCCTATCTTCTCTGCAAGATGAACAATATGCTACCACTGCAATCTGCTTCTGCTACAAATGCTACTGCTAAACCGGAACATAGAACAGCTGATCAAGAATGATTTTCTCTTTCTATGAAGATCCTTGGACCTGTCCATGCATCAAACTCGTTCCATACCATACATCATGAAGAAAAATATATGTCAACAATGAATAGAGAATCATGAACAAAACATCAACCATGTACATCCTAAGCCATATTGTGTGCCAACCATGTACAACACCCATGTACATAAATACCATACAATATACCATAAGATATCATCAATGGAGTGTATCAACCATATGCCAAGAACATATGTCAACTGTGTACCAACCATATGCCTCAAACAAGTGTCATATCACTCATGATATGCCTCTACCGTGAACAAGTGCCACAACCATGTATCTCAACCATCAATGTATCAACCAAGCATCTCAACTATATAATCCCATACATCATGTACCAAATCAAGTGCATCAACCATATATCAAGCTATGACTCATCAATGATGTACAACATAACCACCTCATCAACTACATGTCCCAATATGTGTATTCACTTTCTTTTGAAAGTAGAGTATATTTATGTAGATTAGAATCAACTTTTATCTTGTTTTCTTTTCTTTTGAGAGAGCTTTGAAGGGTAGTTGCATAACCTTTTGGATTTTTGTTAGTTTCCTGAGATGTAGAGTTAGAATCCTTTTCAAATTTATTTTGGTCATAACCCAGCCATGTCTTATTGCTTGGTGTTATTTGACTGCTAAGAATATTGTCCAATATTTTTTAATTGTTTTCAAATCTTGAGTGGTTCTTCCCTTTCTCAAGTTCCCTTTTTATAAGCACAATTTCATCTTATAGCTTTTCACAATCTTGTTTCTTATCATTGATTTGTTTTAAAATGACTTCTTCAATTCTTTTGGTTTCTTGGAGTTCAGTCTTCAAGTCAATAATAAATTGTTTTGACTCTTTGATAGCTTTTGAAACTTCCTTTTCTCTTGATTTTTTTTTCCTTCATATTCCACTAGTTGTTCTCCCAATGACTTGTTCTTCTTTTTATACTTCCTCGGTTCTTCAAGAGCACTAATAAGTTCTCCTTCAAGGTCTACCTCTCCTTCAACTTCAGATTTTTCTTCAATATCATCAACAAATTTATTTTGAGATTCTATGCCCATAAATAAAAGTCTTGTCTCGTCATCTTCACTCATGTTAGATGAACTATTGTCTTCTTTGGAGGAGAAGATTTTCTTTTTCTTGTAGAATTTCTTCTTGTTTCCAGTTTTTGTCTTTTTATATTCTTTATGATTTTGAGTTTCTTCATCATCATTCTCTTCCTGCTTTGGATAGGGCCATTTGGAGGGAAAATGTCCAAATTTACCATTGTTAAAACATTTGAGGGGTAACTTTCCTTTGTATTTCCCAGACCCTTTCTTGAGTTTCCTTATAAAGTTAGCCTCTTCCTCATCTGATATGTCTGAGTAATTTTCATTTGGCACATGCTCATGTTTTTTTGTTTCTTTTGATGCTTTGAAAGTTGTTTCCCTTTTTGATGACTTTTCTTGCCCAGTTATCATTTCATAGGCTATAAGAATCCCATGAAGTTCATCCATTGTACGTTTTTCAAGGTCTTCTCATTCTTCCAAGGTAGATACCTTGGCATCATATCTCATTGGTAATGATCTCATCGCTTTTTGGACAATAATTTTGTCTTTTAGATCTTCTCTCAATGCTCTGATTGAATTGACTATTTCATCCACTCTTTGAAAATATTCTACAATGTTTTCTTCCTCTTTCATCTTCAAACTCTCAAACTGCTCTCTGTATGTTTGAAGTTTTTCTTGCTTAACTTTTCCATCTCCTTCATAGATGACTTTAATTTTGTCCCAAATTATTTTTTTGATTGACATTGCATCACTTTTACAAATACGGGGTTTGTTAATCCACCCATAATTGCATTAAAAACCCTTGAATTATCATTGCAGAGTTTCTTTGCAGCGACATCTAAAGGTGTGGTAGTTGGTGCAGTGTAACCATTTACCACAGATAGCCAAACATCACATCCAAGAGCCATCAGATAACTTTTTATCCTTATACTCCAAAATGCATAATCATTTCCTTTGAACAATGGTGCTATGTTGGAGGACATTCCTTCTTTTTTATCCATTGGATTTATCGTAATCTACCTTCAAGTGGTTAGACTGTGGTGAAGGAACCAACTCTGATACCAATTGTTGAAATATTGGCCTATACTGAGAGGGGGGGGTGAATCAATATTGTTTATTTTTCAATATTTTAATAAAATTAATTATTAAACTTATCACTCACAACAATTGATCAACAAGAATGTATTGAAAACATAAATTAATTATAACAATCACAAAAGTTACAAGTTACAATGCGTAGGAGACACCAATCTCCCTTATTTTGAGCACCAACACAAGAAGACACCAATCCCCTTTTTAGAGCACCAACTCTAGAAAGCACCAACTCCATGTTTAGAGCACCAACTCTAGGAAGCACCCACTCCCTTGTTTCAGGCATCAACCTGTAGAGCACTGCAATCCTCCCTTTCTCCTCCCTTCCACCCTCACTTCATGAGAATATTTAATTCTTTACTTGGACTCTGATTCTATGTTGATCTTCTGAATTGGACCACAGAGACACCCTCTTTCCACCAAACCTTATTTGATTATATAGTCTTTCAATAGGTATGATATTGAACTAGTGTGTCCTTTACAATGAACCATTGCACCTCTTCATTTAGTTTAACAATAACAACTATTGTTTATCGTTTAACCTAGAACTAATATCTCCCTCTCTTATTATTCATTTATTATCGTGAAGGTTCTTCAATTTAGTAGGAGGGATAATTTGTCATCATAATTATGTCGGTCAAGATTTTTATGAGTCAATCACAGGTATCGATCGACTTCATTATTTCGATCTCACACTTTCGTTGCATCCTCAGTTTTCAATAGATCAGAATCAATCTTTAGTTAGCTCTCTGGTGTATCTTCCTGTAGCGAAATGAATAGGTGCTAGGTTGTAGCCAACTTTGTTTTTCATATGACCAGAATGTTGTGATCAACAACTGGATATACAAGGCACAAGGCATGTTCTATAGTATATCCCGAAGGACTCTTTAATTTACCAGGTGACCACGACCTATGACCAAGAGAGAAAACATACAAGGCTTTTTACTTTCTCCATACAACCAATGGTTATGACAGAGGGATTATTTCCTTGGCGATTTACCATTTTCAAGATGGTGGTATTTATTTTTAACATTGCGGAGGTCAAAGGGTGGTTTTCAAAATCTGTTTAGTGAGTGCTACAATGACCCTTTCTTCCAACACGTTTCCTTTAGTGTTTTTTACAAAACCAACCATGGGAATCGGCTCTCAAATCAAACACCTTACAAATTTTCCATGTGCGGTGTTGTTATCGTCGTTGATCACAATCATTGATCGACGACTAGATTTCAACTTTTCCCTCTACATTAACTTTCGTGTGAAAAAACCCTATCATCCGTTGATCTTCTCCTCTATGATATTGATCAAAGGTCGAGATTACTTCTAAACTTTACAGGCAATCTGATGACTGGGACTTAATCAAACATTGGACAAACAATTTGCATATATTTTCACATTTCCAAATGTGTTGACTCTGGTCAACAATCACAGAACGTGAATTCATCGTGGATTGTCCAATCCGATCAACAATGGACACAAAACGAAACTAAAATGGATTTGATTAAAGCTTTGGGTCTGAGTCTGGTTTTTATCCATTGCGTTTATTCAAAATGTGAATAGGTTTCAAGCCGTCCGATCTATTCATACTTTATCATCGTCATCCAACATTGATCTCCACGATAGATTCTAAAAATATGCCCAACCGGGCTCCCAATTCCAATTGTGTCACTATTTTACCCTACTCCCTTTGGAGGCATTAATCCTCACTTATTCCTCAACATGGATCATTGATCGTAAACTTGATCAATGATCATTGGATCAATTTTAGGCCTTGCACCTGTTAGTAGCAGAATGACCATGTTCAGGAGAGCCAACAACTCAATATGCAACATCCCCATCATGTTAATGTTCTTGCAGAGTTCCCTTACAGCTAGTGTAGCAAAGTTCTTTAAGAGAGTTATCATTTGAACCATATTAACCATAACACCATGTCCAACATTTTGTCTTAATGACATACCATATTGACTATTGGTAATGATGACCATACTGAACCCCTTTGACATCAATGTCAACACCATGTCCAACAAACTCTTTTTACACAAACTCTTTTTACTTATCGTCACTATTTCTCCCCATGTACATCGCATATTACATTTACCACACATCTGTCTATACATCATTATAAGTTAAGAGGTCTCTCAATAAGCATTTGTACTCGATAAATTATCTCTAGATACTCTACTATCTCCCTCACTCTATCAACTATTCCAACCTACCAAGTGCATCTATGAATTACCCTAAAATTTAATATTATTTATTGATTTGTTTATTTTATATATATATATATAACCCCTTTCCAATTCTTTATATGTAAATTATAAAACTACTTATAATAACCTTTAGAAGAATTTATACCTACTTCCTTTTATAAAAGGGTATATTTAGAACCATTTTTTTTTAATATTTTTTAAAAAAACTTGCATATATCCCATTCTCTTTATTAATAATGTGAAACATTTCATGATGTAAATAAAATAAATTAAAATTTTAACAACTAAGACCCTTTATTAACTATTTTTAAAACAAAACCCTTTTTCAACCTAAAATATATATATTTTAATAACCCATCAATTAATTACATTATTAATTAATACATTGTAAAGAAATATATTTATATATTATTATTTATTTATTTTTAAAAATAATATTAATAATGTAATTATATATATATATATATATATATATATATATATATATAATACTTCTCTGCAATTTTGAATGAGAATAATATTTCTCTATGATTTTTAAATTATATCTATGTGGTTTTGAATGAGAATAATATGTCTTTGTTGTTTTGAAGGAGATATTTTATTTCTAACATTATATATCTGCGGTTTTGAACGGGAATAATACTTCTCTTTGGTTTTTACCTTTTTTTTCCCAAATCTCTGTAGTTTCTCTCGGTTTCTCCGGAACTTCTCTGCGGTTTTCGGAAAATATTTTTGGCTTCTTGAACCGGTTGAGCAATTCGACATGTGAAATGAGGTGAGTCTCAAGAAGCTGCAAACATCAACACTCCCTCTCAGTGAGGGAGGCATTCTCTACCACACCAAGTTTGTCACGAAAGTACTTGAACTTCGTCCTGGTTTGGTAAGAACATCAACAACCTGCTCATATGTAGGAAGGTACAACACCAGTACTTCCTTCCTCTACACCATGTCTCGGATGTAATGGTACTTGATCTCAATGTGGTTCAATTTGTCATGAAACACTAGATTCTCTGAGATCTTCACACAACTTTGGATACCATAATGAATAATGGTGGAATCCAGCACATGTTCGGATACATATGCAAGGAGCTTGCAAAGCCACACTACTTCACGAACTGACATACTTAATGCAATGTACTCTGCTTCTGTTGTGATCAAATCCACATAAGTTTGTTTCCTACTACACCAGGAAACCATGGAAGATCTCAAAGTGAAGCAACACTCGAAGGTGCTCTTTCTGTCCACTGCGTTCCCTGCCCAATCAAAGTCAATATATTCCTGCCATATCATATCAATACTGGAAGTATATCTCAGACCATGTCCAACTGTGGCTCACGGGAATCTCAACACATGCTTCACAACAATATAGTGTGTCTATCTCGACTGACTCATAAATTGGCTAAGTGCACTCACTACATAGCAAATATTTGGTCTGGTGTTAACCAGATACATCAATCATCCAATCAATTGTTTGTACAGAGTCAGATCAATTTTGTCAGAATCGGAAGAAGACACACTTAGTTTCTTCAAATTCGTCACCATTGGTGTAGCAACGAGCTTCAAGTTCAACATCCCAAAATTCTTCAATATCTCAACTGTGTACTTCCCCTGACTTAGGAAGATCTCATCAGTTCTCTGCCACACCTTTAGTCCCAAGACGTGGTGCATCATACCAAGGTCATTCATCCCAAACTTAGATTCCAACACATAATTGCATTCAACAATAAGGCTCTCTATACCAGTGAGGAATAAATCATCAACATAGAGGACCAAAATCAGGGACTTGCCATTAACATTCTTGTAGTATAGGCTGGGATCGAAAACACTTTTTTTGAAGCCCAAAAATCATCAGGTGTCCATCAATCCTTGCATACCAAGCTCAAGGTGGCTACTTGAGTCCATACAAGGCCTTCTTCAACCTGCACACATGAGACTCCTTCTCATGTATCACAAAACCATCTGGTTGCTCGATGTATACTTCTTCCTCAATCTCTCCATTGAGAAAGGTCGTCTTTACATCCAACTGATGTACCCTCTAACCCATGGATGTTGCAGGGGAAATAATCATTTGGATAGAAGTGTATCAAGCAACATGAGCATATGTCTCCTCATAATCTATTCCCTTCACCTGAGAGAATCCTCTAGAAACAAATCTCATTTTGTGCCTCTCGATGCTCCTGTCAACTGTGTATTTGATCTTGTAGATCCATTTGGAAGTCACTACAGACTTCCCCTCAGGTCTCATAACAACATCCCACACATCATTCTTCATGATGTATTGATACTCCTACACCATGACATCTTTCCATACTGGATGACTAGTTGCCTCCTCATAACAAGAAGGCTCAAAATGAATGATGTGGCTCACAGCTGCGGCATAACATGAATATATCTGAGGTATCTTTCTCACTCGGAAGGTACCACGAGGAGGTACGTATCTTTCTGCCTTTTTCAGAGTCTAACAAGCCCATGTAGGGCTCTTCCGAACTACTACAATATATTTGGGAACATCAGCTGGAGCTACAAGATCAACATGATCAATTGGATCAATTTGATCAATCTCCATGTGAGATCCTCTAGATATCTTTAAAGTATACCTCATCCTCAAAGGTAACATATTTTCTCACCTTAATATATCTCTGACCAGGGATGTAGATCTGGTATGCCTTCGAAGACTCATTGTACCCCACAAATGTACCCTTTCTTCCTGAAGGGTATAGCTTGATCCTTTTCTCCTTGGGTACATGAATGTATACTGGACACCCAAATATCATGAAGTGTCCAACCTCGAGCTTCACTCTGGTAAAGGTTTCCTCCTCAGGTATCATGTTCGTCAAAGTCGTATGAGGACTTTTGTTCTAAACATGCACTATAGTAATGGATTCCTTTTCCCAGAGAAACATAGGTAAATGATGATCATGCTAAGTCATCTTGGACCATACTTGATATATCAAGGTTCCCTCATGAAACCAATGTCTCAAGAAGCTGAAAAACATCAACACTCCCTCTGGAGTTGGAGGTGACTCGTCCTCTGTATCTACTCCCTCTGACACTTAAGGTAGCTCTTCCTCCTTCTCTCGAGGTAACTCAATCTCTACTCCCTCTAGATGTAGTACCACCTCCCTCTCTGGGAATGCCTCTACATACACTAGAGTTGTTGCCATGCATGTTTCCTCAATATCTCATGGCTCGACTCATGTACTAGGAATACTACACCTACTCCCTTTGAGTCTCATAATATGTTTTCCTCCTCTACGAGATCTACCATAGTTGTGCTACAGTCAGTCTTGACTTGTTGTATCCATGATCATTGGAATTGTCTCTACTATCTGGCATGGTCCCGTCCTGGGAGGTACATTGCTCCTAGAGACTTCCTGTCTCTGAGCATCATGTCTGGAAATGTCTCTCCTTGTTATCATGTTGGAAGGTATTTCCCTCCATGTCTTCTTCCTGTGACCATCATTATGGCTCCTTCTCAGAGCTATTACATGTGACCTTCCCGAAACAAGAAACAAGAACAACAAAAATCATCTCCTAGAGGAGATCAATTTATCTTGTGCATAACTATATACAGTGACCCTCCAAATAATATGTCTTCTATTATGACCAACACACATCCATAATATACTCGATGTCATACGACTAACCATGTTGATTTTCTAGTGTTAAATTAAACAAGCACAATTTTTCGCAAGTGGTAATTATTTCCAATGATATACAATATTACTTTAGTAAACACTAGAACATTAGTAAGTAACTCAGAAAATTTCAACTTCTTAGTCTCTTCCTTAGATCACTTATTCCACGTGTGAGAGAGAAAAATATGTGTCTATTGTTGTTTCTTTCAAGTGTATTTTTATAGTAATATTAGATTGATCCAAAAAATACACGTCTCTTTGAAAAATTAAATTTAAAATTAAATTCAATTTTCTTTCTTATAAATAGTTGGAGAATACATTTGTAACTAACCAAAGATTAATTTGGTTATAATCTATCCACATAACATTTGACTTTGTTAAATTTTTCCTCCATAATTCATGTGATTCTTTGCATAAATATAGGTAGAAGTAAATATGCATTACATTCCTCATATTTAGGTAATTAGACATTTTCACTAGAAATTATTGTCCACCATAATTTATGGAATTATTTCTACAATTTAGGTAGGAGTAAAAAAGTAAATATGTTATACATAGAGATTGTAACAACCCCATAAATTTAACACTCCCATCATTTTACTATACTCTCATTTTCTTGGGCCCTCCTCCTGTGAAGGAGTCAAGTCCAGTCTCGCTCTGATACCATGTTGTTTTTCTTCATATGAGATATAATCGATATATTATTACAATGATGAGTGTTCCATATATATGGAACATATGGTGACCATCCATGAAAGGATGTGCCCCTTGAATAATCAGTAACTATTTATTATTATCATTTACTTATTATATATGATATTTAATAATCAATAATTATATTATTAATTATTTTTCTAAGAGAATGTCTTCCCGATGTTGCCCAAACATCAACAAGGATGAGATAAATAAGATGTTAACTTTATGATTAAAATATTTAAATAGAAACATAACAAAATATACCAAGTAAAATACGTCCTCCCTAGTCTGTTGAAGATGACCATTGTTGATTAAGGTTGGTTGTCATTGATGTCAACCCTTGAAGAAAGCCCTGTAGCACAAAGATTTGGGTAATGGACCCAAGATTGTTTGATGTAAATATGACTCATTATTGCTTTTTCATTGTTGATAAGAAGTAAATATGGATGAACTCCAAAGTGGTCCCCTTATGGTGAAAGCCCTCACAGAAAGACGCTTTGTGGAAAGAGAACCCATGCTTAATTGTGGAATAATGAGATGAAGGATAGTGAATTTGTCAAGGAAACTATCCTAGATGGATAGTGCTTCTCATTCCATTTCCTGTGGTATGTAGAACGTCACATAACTCCTCACGGTTAGAGAGTTATGACCATGTGAAGTTGGAGAACCCAGGTT